>OY992880.1:128872983-128972983 GCA_963921405.1 Cepaea hortensis | reverse complement strand
GATGATGATGATGATGATGATGATGACATTGATGACGACGACGACGATGATGATGATGATGATGATGATGATGATGATGATGATGATGATGATGATGATGATGATGATGATGATGATGATGATGATGATGATGATGATGATGATGATGATGGTCGTGGTGATTATTATAATGGTGATAATGATGACGATGGTGGTGGTGGTGATTTTACATTACGTCGCTCCATTGTTTTGTGTCTTCAAAGTACTGTTTGTATCCGAAGTAGCTAGGCTAACCACTAAGGCGTGGCGAGACAAGGCATTAGGGAGATCTCATCCATTCCGTGGACCGTCCTGTGTAGAACGTGGTCCTCATTACAACCTCCCGAAATGTCTCTCAAGCATAATTCAGACATGCTGCCTCTGTGATTGCCATGTGTTGATTATCTATCACATCTTGAAATATTCTACATTGAGGGTCTTCTCTTCTCCATCTTCCCGGTTCATTTCCCTCTTTAATTATTTTTGTAGACTTACATGTCTTTTTATATGCCCCAAATATTTCATTGTTCCTTTGTGTTTTTTCTTATAAACCCGTATACTTCAGTATTAAGTTTTTGTTGGATACACTTGTTTGTTCTCTTTTCTGTTCAAAAAAATGTTAATACTCTTTTTTAACGTCTATCTTCACAGATATATCTTTGTACCTCTTTGTTAAATGTCCATTTGTCACACCCTTTTATAGAGACATAAATTATGCATTCTCTTAGTATTGTGACTTTTGTTAATCTGAAATCAAGTAGGATCAGGTAGTAATTATCAGGGACAGAATTAATGTAATGTTCCATTAATTAGTCCGACGACTAACATACTGTTTCTGAACATAATACGTCTTTATTTCAGAATTTTGACTTTCTCATACAATGATTCTTGATAAGGTAATGACGAGACTTCTCTTATTCTCGACATCTGCATGTTTGGTTTCTAACCTTGGCCTTTGACAGTACACAGTTTGGCACTTTCTTATTCTCGGCTGCCAGGACATGTGATTGCCATGCTCTAGTCAGGTGCCGATTTGTCCACTTTTGCTGATTAATACAGGGTCTACTGAGCTACCTTTGGCACTCTTATGCTTTGTCCTTCAATGCCACTAAGAGGTGTAGCGTGGAAGTTTACAATCATGGAGTTAGGATCATGGTAACATCTCGCAAAGTCTACTTGGACGAATGACAAAACACACATTGGCAGAGGAATAGTGGTTTCTGGGGACAATGCAAAGAACACCATGGCAGGACAGAAACAGTCGTTCATGAACAAAACGATAACTACATTTATCAGACAGTATTGTATGGAGATATCCAGCAAACCCCCTTGATCACCATCATCATTATAATTTTCTTTTTCTTCTATACTTCCCCTGCTATGATCAGTAGCTATTTAGTCCGTGCGCATTTTATGCAACTTGCTTGCCTCCTTTCTTCTGTCCCCAAATCTTTCGTCTAGTTACTAGATCAATCTTTGATCCAACCTATATCTTGGTGTACATAAGGTAAAGCTGTGGACGTGTAATCAAACGATGATCACGAAGTGTAAGTTACCTTTTCAAAATTACAATTACAAACAATCACTTAAGTTGCGATGCCAAGCCTTTATCGGTAATACACAAATCACACTCCCGTGTGTTGCAAGGGCCCATAAGGGAAGCAAAGAATAGCAACACTGCAGCCTACCACGCATGTCGTAAGAGGCGACTAAGGAGGCTTGATGGTTCCGTCGCCCTGCTACTGAGTGAGTGCGTGGCGCGACACTGTGAGCTGTGAGTTTCGTGTGAAATGCTTTTGAATCTGCCCGAGGTTTTTTGGAACGTGACTGCATGTTCGGAACGATGGCAGATGGCTATGTCCCAGAGTTGACCGGTTTTTGCCTTATGCAGAAATACGTGGCTGCTGGGCTTCTGGTTGACTGCCACTACCATCGACAATGAACTGTATTTCGTGGACTGTGTGGATGAACATCTAGGAAACATACAGATGGGAAAATGACTGCCGATTCCATCAGAGATGAACTCTGGGCTTCGTGGGGGACTATTGTGTTGACATTCTGGCGGCGGCATTATTGTCGCTTGTCGTCCCGGGAGGAACGTGGAATCAACAAGCACACCTTTAAGATCCTTATAGTTGGGAATTATTGACAGACTTTTGCCTACACTCCTCCGTTCTGTCCTCTATTCACTATCTCTCTCTCTCTCTCTCTCTCTCTCTCTCTCTCTCTCTCTCTCTCTCTCTCTCTCTCTCTCTCTCTCTCTCTCTCTCTTATTCCTTCATAACATACCCTGACAACAGTTTCCTCCAACAATTAATAAAATATTTATTGCTGAAAACTATGTCCGTTGTATGTATTGAATGTGTATATGTAATTTGTAGTGTCTTCTATTGTGAGTGCAAGATATGACTCTGAATGTCTATGCTCCGTATCACATCTCTCATCTGCATACGGCCATGCAACAAGACATCACACATATATGGACAGCTCTCACCCTGGATGCTCCGTTCCGCTTGAGTCTGGACGTAATCCAATATTGAAAAAACTGTTCACCGTTTGATCACTATAAAATCCTGCGGTTATGATAAGTTTGAATTCAGCATATTTCCCTTTCTTGGAAGATAGTAAAATCCATCACGGAAAACACATCACCACTGTCTACAGTTAGTTAATTGGCAATGTGGTAGGCCTGGAAACTGTTCTTAAGTTCTCCCTGGTTCTTTTATATGAGTAAACCAGTCACCTATATTTAGCGTAGGTCACTTTGCCGTTATAGACTTAACGTCCTTTACATCGCTTTCTTAACCTGGATACTTTTGAATTACAGAGTTCTCCTATATGTGATTGGTTATCTTTGCACCAGTGAAGTACTTTTCTATAATCTTATTTCTTAAGGTGAGGTGCTGTATCTCTGCACAAGTGAAGTAACTTTCTTATCTTGTTTGAGTATGTCAGGAGTTTTCATAGAACCTGTGGGTGATATATATAATCAGGTGATATGAGTCTGCTTCAAACTAATTCTTATGTGAGAGTCTTTCTCCAGCCGTACTCAGACGCTTCCGAAAGATACTCTGACATAAGACAGATGAGTTCACTAAAGTCTACACGATTAGCTAAAAGAAAGAAATGGTAAAAGCCAAGCACAAACACCTAGTTCCCTATGCTAGACTATTAAGCTAAGGCTAGATTACCTTATATAATCTATGTTAGTCCATGAATTGAAATACACAAGCACATCAGCACTAATATCCCATCGCCTTTAAACAATAAGGGACTATATTTCTTTTCGATTAAAGGACACATAGATATTCTCCGTCCAGTCTGGTAGCACACTAACTACAAAAACAAGTTTACAACTATTTATACTCCGTTTCCAATTCTCCGTTACTTTTGATCCACAATCAAATTTGCCGTGATCCTTCACATCAAAAGTCTGTGAAATCACGTATTCGTTCCTTGCCGCTCCGTCTCGTCTTCTCCGCTACTCCCCGTTTTCCCGAACTCTCGTACATCAATCAGTTTTAACTCTTTGATCCACGTCTTCGTGTGTTCCCCAATCCGATGTCTCCGCGTTTCCGTTGCTTGTCCGATAAGATCGGCAGTCAATGACCCCTCACAAATGTATCTTACTTCTATACCATTTGGTCAATAACCTTCACTTTGTCCTCGCTCAAGACTGAAGGCTCGATTGTTATTCTGACTCACGGTCCATAATTTTCCATCCTCATACCTTGCAAGTAATTTTATATTCCAGTTTATCGGGGAATCACTAAACTCGCAGTATCCCGTGACAATTATGCACAGTGTATCTGTGCGGACTGTTGTTTGTCGAGACTCCTGTCTTTTCCACTTTTCACCTTGGGCAGTGGGGAGCGTTTTGTGTGATATTCACTGGCACATGAAAGAGCATAATGGGGACAACCCGTTGCTGTGAAGTTGGAACTGCGACTAACTAACTAACTAACTAACACAAATCACAACATGCCGAACACGGAACTAAACTCAAGTAATCTTTATTACTATTATTATTTTGTGTTTTAGGAACTCTGAGTTAAGTACAACATGTTTCACTTCATTTCCGACTGGGTTATTGTATTACACATTGTTCCATAATAGTATGTCTTAATGTAGTTGTTTGAGCGTCATTTCCGTGTTTTGTGTGTTGTGAATTGTTTCTTGATGTTCGCTGATGATGACATGTCGGTGCAACGTCTTTTGTTGTTTTGTAAATGTAATTTTGTAAGGTTAACATACACTGTCTGTTTTCCAATTGTTTACAACCTATTTCTAGGACATAATTTGCAGTCTGGGTAAAGTCTTCGTTAGCCCTAGTTCGCCAACTACGAGGCAACTAGTCAAGTTCTAAGCAACTGATTGCACTCATCTCTGTTGCACTCATCTTTGTTGAACTCATCTCTATTGCACTCATCTCGTTTGCACTCATCTCTGTTGCACACGTCTTTATTGCACACATCTTTGTTGCACTCATCTCGAGTATACTCATATCTGTTGCACTCATCTTTATTGCACTCATCTCTGTCACACTCATCCCTATTATCCTCATCTCTATTTCACTCATCCCAGTTGCACTCATTCCTATTACCCTCATCTCTGTTTCACTCATCCCAGTTGTACTCATCCCTATTACCCTCATCTCTATTTCACTCATCCCAGTTGCACTCATCCCTATTACCCTCATCTCTATTTCACTCATCCCAGTTGCACTCATCCCAGTTGCACTCATTCCTGTTTCCTTCATCCCTGTTTCCCCCATCCCTGTCGCCCTCATCCCTGCTGCAGCTTCTTCTGTCTCTCACATCCGACAGCCAGCCAGCAGGACGCTACACTACACATCAAACACTGAGCCAGTGACAGTGCTCTGATGATCAATAATGAGAACATTAAATAAATTTGATGCTTAACGTCAATAATGAAATTGAATTGGATGCAGCTGAGAGGGAAATTGCCTTTCTTTATAGCGTCTCAATTAAGTGCGCGTAACGACATTTAATAAAACCCATTTAATGTAGTAATTTTGTTGCGTATCCCTTACGGGACGTTGCAGTCAACACCTGCATTTGCAGCTGCTGTTGATGTACTAGGCAAGTGTTACGTTCAGTAGTTTGCCATTGCTTTCTGAACGACCGACCACTATACCTTTTTTGAAAAAACCAGCACCGCCGTGTTTCGAACCCGGGTATACGGGCTCACAAACCGCGTTCGCAAGCCCTTAGCCACAGAGACCGGTTTTTTTTAAATGTAGTAATATGTTAAAATATTTACGCATGTATAAATGTAGATGGATACATTTGACATCAGGCAAACACACCCATTCATTTAATATCCATTCATTCAGTAGCATGTCCTTTGCAGAACCTCGCTACGATAACAACCTTCCGGAATACTTCTCGGTCATAAGCAAGATGTCTTGCGTCCGATACACCCATCTGGAGATCGTCCGTCACATCCTGCGCCCATCTTCTCTTTGGCCTTCCCCTTCTTCTCTTTCCCGGCATATATCCCTCCATGCTTAATCTCTCCAAACTTTATTGACGTTTCAATTGACCAAAATAGTTCAATTTTCTTTGTTTTATTGTCTTTAGTAGCCACCCTTCTTAACTATTCAGATCTTGTCGTATGGGTGCATTTGTTCCTTTCTGTATCCAAGAAATTCTTAGAACCCGTATATAACATTTATATTCAACGGCGTATGTTGCAATGGGAAAGATGCATGCCCTTAAAAATCTAATTGTTACAGTTATATCTGTCCCACTCCACAATTTATTCGGTTGTTTTAGTTTCTGAAGAGCAATAGATATTTGTCTTTTAATGTCTTTCATTATTTCACCATTATCAGTAATTAATGCAATTAATAATTAACATATATTTCTTTTTCCATATTAGTTTCATAATTATGCATTATCTTTGTCTTTGCTATGTTAAGATATAAGTTGTGGTTTTCACTATTCTTTTGGGTTGAGATTATTAGTTTTTCTATACCATTCTGTGATGTGAATAGTAATATTATATCATCAGCATATCGTATCTCTGGTATGTCATGACCACCGATATTTAGGGCATCATATTGCTCCTTGGTCATATCATCTCTGCTATTTCTCATTATAATTTCGGCTTACAGGTTAAACAAATAAAGGGACAGCACACAGTCATGACGGACTCCTTGATTGATGTCAAACCAATCTGATGTCTCGCCATCTATTCTAACCGCTGCTTGTTGGTCTAGATAGAGCATTTTTATGAGTTGTGCCAAATCTGGACAACGACAGAAAAAGAGAAAAGAAAAATCACAACAACAGAAATGTGATGCCTGATATGAATACTCAATGTATCAATAAGATATAAAATCAGAAGTGAAGAAATCGTGACTAAAGTAGAGGAGTATAGCAGCATAGATTTTATTAGAAGGCAGCCAGTCAAAAGGTATGTTCGTGTAACTTACAGTATACCACAACAAGCATTGATGTACAGATCAAATGGAAGCAGGAGAAAAGGCCGACTACGTAATCGACGGACAGAGGTAACAGCTGAGTCCATCTCGATACATGAAGTCCATAAACGGGCACTCTCCCACTGTTTATACTTCACCTCGACACCGCAAGGTACAAGTGGAACAAGATTAGATGAGATGAGATGAGCACTTCATGAGATAGAAAGCCCATTTTCCTCATGAATTCCCAGAGTTTCTAATGTCGTACACAGTCAAATGCCTTTGAATAATGCACAAAACATGAGAATAGTATAGGGATAAATAATTAATGTATAGTTATAGTTGCATGTATAAGTAAGTAATAAAATCCTTCTACAAGCCTTAATGAGAATGGGACATATGGTGCTGGCCTCATATTTTTATAGACCACCAGCCACTCGATGATTATAAATGGTGGAAATCTGATTCTCGACATGAGATATATACGAGAGTAAGTTAATAAGTAAGTCACAAATGGTTGTAGAAAAATAACTAAATATGATAACAACTTGAAACCAGTTTATTTTTATATAAACATTGTCCCTTTATTTCTCAACATAATTTCCACCAAAATTGATGCACTTATCCCATCGTTTTATCAGTCCTGCAAACCCGGCAGCGTTACGAGAATAGAACTGCGTGCTTTGTTTTCATTTACCTGCCATCCCACAGAACTGTGTGACTTACTTATTGACTCGCCCTCGTAACATTTTCTACCCAGCTTTTTTTCAACCCATTTTTTTCTTGCAGGTTGTGACGAGAGCGATGTTCTACAAAATGCATTCTACACAGCAGCAGTATTATCCACACTGCTATATGTCAACAACTCATGTGTAAGGCATCATCAGATTACTTCTCCCACACCACACAAGAAACTTGCAAGTCGTGTGAGAGGAAATAAATGGTACATTTTATTGCCGTTGGCTCTTTACAAGTACATAACAGTCGCTATCAAACCACACACAAAGCCACAGAATTGCCTATCACTAGTTTCCTAAACTCTAATGCTATCTCTATCTATTTGGTTACACAAAACTCCTATCAACACTAACACGAGGTGCTCGCTACAAAGTCAGTCCCCAGTCTCCCTTTCTTACTCGCGTGGCTACACAGCACGCGGAAGGACCTTGAGGTGTCCTTCGGCTTTTTGCGTGCCGTTCCACCTGGCACGCTTACATTAGCTGTCTCTTGTTGAGTGGCAATCGTGGCTATCACGTAGGCGTGATCCTGTCGTGACCAGAGTGCTAACTGTCTGGTCAACGTCTCCGTGTCTCATGAGAGAACTAGTTAATAGTCCCCCATTCTATCACCTACCCTGCCCTGATATCGGGGCACTGTATCACCTCTAATCTATTTGAGGTTGACCACTCTTCCCGGTGGTATTCTATCTTGAGAAGACCTCCGCCCTTTATATACCAGTCTTTGACACACACCCTCCCCTCCTGTGTTGCGTCATCAACTTTGACTCATTGGTTGTGACGCAAGGGGTTTCTAAAAAATTAGTGTCTCTATTTTTATTGTCAAAGACTGTAGATAACCTGGCTTTGAGTAACTCCATAGACTTCTACTGACTAATGTCACAATGTAGTATCACTTTACTTGGCTAGTGGCAATCGCCACAAACTTGTCTGGTTGGCGTGAGCCCTATTCTCAATCGCAATATTATATTAATTAGAGGTATGTCTGAACCGGACCGTTGTCTTATAAGACCTGCCCTCCAATAGTAAATTAACTTACTACCCATACAAAGTTGACTTTCTTAGGGTCAACACATAAATTGCTTCATGTCCCCCATATAATATTAAACAACCATTACCCAAGCTGTGTGCGACAGGCTTTACCTATCTCGCTTCCGCGTGTAAAGTTATCTTTCACTGTTAAGTTAGTGTTTCGTTGTCTATTATGTTCCCTGACTTGGAGTTATCTCCCTTTGATCTACAAAAAGTGTATACAATTTATATGTTTGTTTTTCTGGTTGTTTGCGTGTTTGGATGTAATTAATAGTATATTCTAACCTCTAACATGTGTATCTACCTATCATGTGTATGCAAGTTAGTTTTCAAGTGCCATAATTCGGTTAAATGCGGCCACAAACAAGTGTATAACACTAATTCGTGACTACGTTTCCGTCTTATGGGACTTAAAATACTTTCTCTAAGATCTACACTAAACTACACACAACACATTCATCACAGCCCACCTTCAACAAAGAAAGCACACATTTGACGCAGACAAAAAATAAAAAGTCGCGTTGAGCGGCAGAAAAATCCGCTGACCGATCTCACTCTCTCTTGTATAATTTACATTCGCTCTCACTTTCACACTTCTGTCACACCTCTTTCACTTTCACACTTCTGTCACACTTATTCTACCCTCACTTCTGTCACACATCTTTTACCCTCATTTCTGTCACACATCTTTTACCTTCATAGTTATCTAAAACCTTAGAGTGACACTGTACAAGTTTGGCTCAGTTTGACAGAGTTGAGCTTCATGACTGTGCGTCAATTGTTGCACAAGTCAAGTATTTACAATATATTTACATGTAAGGAAAAGGGTTGATGGTTTGTACCCTGGTATTATTAACCACTATATTCTATTGAAATGATACTCTAAATACTGACCTACTAATACTAGTTCTATAAATATGTATTTAATGTGTTACCTATTTTAATCTATCTGTCACATTAATCCTAAAATATGCTTACATTAATCTTAATATTTATCTAATTTAAGGGATGTAATCTAACTATTTAAACTGGACTTGATGTGAGATGAGTTATGTACCTTTATGACATGGGTAATGTGAAATGTAATAAGTTACGTACCTTACTAATATGGGTGATGTGAAATATAACACAATTATAACTAATGTTTTTAAATGAAAAAAAAAAAATTTGAATGATATTCTTATCTGAATGGTGTAAATGATGTATGTTTAATTGTCTAATCTTTTTATCTTATTATGGTGTAAACTAATCATATTATTAACTCATCACGTTTGTTAAATGGAATGGTTCATTAAGATGGAATGAACTGAAATGAAATGAAACAAAGTGAAATGTAATAAAGTAAATGGTACTATTACTATCTAAATTTATTATTCTAGTTTCTACTTAGTTGTTGTTATGTTTAAATTACTATCCTAATCTACTTTTAAGCTAAATAAGTGGGTAAATTAATAATCTATCTAAACCCCAAAAAAAAATGAAAACTATTATCTCGTCTAAATCTAAATATAAATTAAGATGATCTAATCTACCTATAATTCGCTACTATATTAAAACGTTATAATACATATCACAATGAGTATTTATGTACATGGTATTTAAATACCTCAGGTTAGTCGTTGCCCTTAATGTTCAGAAAATGCTTTCATTGGCATACTATCTATACAATTGTCCTGGGTATATTAAATACATTACACAGTCACACTTGTGTCTTATGGGTATTGCACCTGTAGAGTTCGCTTGTGTCGTAGACCACAGTTTTCGTGTCTGTATTTATGTAATGTTCTGACACTGTTTTTCTCTGCTTAAAACAAATGATTCACTGGAACACATATGGAGCTTAGCAAGTAATGAGTTGTCCTCGTTCACAAGGTGATATATTTGTTCTCAGAGCAAAGTTCTTATTTTGATGTCTACGGGCACATAGTAATTCAATGTTCTTAGTACCTACTTCAGCACATAATGTCTATGTATTTGTAACATATTTCACATAGAATATTTTACTGTACTAAGTTAACATCTATTACTCTACACTCTTATGTGGAATCTCTGGTATTTCTACCTCAGATGGTCGACTAAGGGTATCAGCCAGGATGTTGTCCTTACCCTTAATATGCTCTATACTAAAAGTATAGTTTTGGAGTATAAGCGACCACCTGTATATACGGTCATTCCGATGCACACCACTTTGTATGACCGTGATTGGGGAGTTGTCAGTCTGGACAATGAAGTGAACACCCGCCAGAAATCGATGGAGCTTCCTCGCCGCATAGATGACGCTTAGGGCTTCCAACTCTGATATGGAATATCTGGACTCAGCTGGTGTGATCTTACGGCTCACGTAGCAAATCGGGTGGAAGATGCCATCATAAAATTGGCCTAATACTGCAGCGATGTAGATTCTGCTGGCATCTGTCCTAAGATAATAAACGAGCCTAGGATTAGGCAAGCGGAGGATTGGTACATTACTAAACAAGATTTGCAATTTTGACAATGCAGAAATTAATAATGCATCTTTGACATCTAATTTTACAGATGCTTTTAAAACATTGGAAAATACACTTGTAATTTCCGCTAAATTTGGTATGAATTTGCTATAGTAATTTACTAACCCCAAAAGGCTTCTGACCTGCTTCTTTGTGGTAGGCATGGTCAGGTTCATAATTTTGGTAATAATTCTATTGTCAGTCTTTAGTTGACCTTGTGAAATGACATGACCCAAAAAGTCAATTTCTTTTAGGCCCAATTCAACTTTGCTCGGTTTGACAGTGAGCCCGAAGAGTCGCAACCTACCAAAGACATCTCTTAGTTTCAGTAAGTGTGTTGTCCAGTCATCAGTATGGACACATATATCATCTATATAGGTCACTGTATTCGTCACTCCATGCAGTAGATCTCTAGTTAAGCGTACGAAAGTGGCAGGAGCATTTCGAAGTCCGAAAGGAAGAAAACGCCACTCGTAAAGTCCTAAAGGTGTTGAAAAAGCAGTAAGATGGATGGATTGAGACTGCATAGGGACCTGCCAATATCCCTTAGTAAGATCTAATTTAGAGAAGATTTTGGAGGTGGACATGTCAAGAATAAGATCTTCGCAGGAAGGAATTGGCTCTGCGTCGATCTTAGTGACGTTGTTGAGTTTTCGATAGTCCACACACAGACGAATTGTGGAGTCTTTTTTCTTAACTAGGACGATTGGAAAAGAGTACTCAGAAGTGGATTTCTGGATGATCCCACTAGCTTCTAAATTAAGAATTTCCTTATTTAGATTTTCCCTATAGCTAAGTGGGATTGAGTACGGCCTGCATTTAATAGGCTTAGAGTCCGAAAGAAGAATGGAGTGTTCGATTCAGTCCGTCCTACCTGGAATGTCAGAAAATATGTCTTTGTATTCCGTCACTAATTCTACTAATTGTCGTCGTTGACTGTCTGTTAGTCCCTGTTCTATCTGTATGCTATCTAATGTGGCAGTCTTGTCCACAATAGGAACGGGTAGTTCCATTCCGTCGTCGTCTACCTGATTCAGTACGGTGGTGGTGCTAAGTGCGTATTCTGTATTCTCGCTAGATGTATGGATATCGTCGGATATGCCAGTCTCGCTAACTAGTGTAGTTGCGTTGTGTATGTCTGTCGTCTGATCACTAGATGTGGGTGCACTTTGTTCGTCTGTCTCTACTCCTGTCTCTTGTCGTGAAAAGTAAGGTTTCAGCATGTTGACATGGAATATCTTTAAGTGTCTGTTTATTGATATTTCATAGTCAACATCTGACAGTTGTTGTATCACCTTGAAAGGCCCTTGCCATGAAGTTAACCTTTTATTATGCTTGTCTGGTAGTAGCACCATTATGTATTGACCAGTTTCAAGTGTTATGGGTCTAGCACCTTTGTTAGGACTGTGATGTTCGAGGATATCTGCACTGTTTACTGGAGTGAAACCATTCTTCTCCTCCCAGACAGATATTTCTTCATCTGTACAGTGCTTTAGCTGGGGCAGACACCCAAGAATTAACTCAGCACAAGGGTTGTCTAGTATTGCACAAGTAAAGGTACCAGAAAGGAACGGGGTGTTTATATGGGCTCTTGCCAGAGGATAGGTTTCTATATTACCAGAAAAAGTCCGGCATTTTACAGAGTCACCAGTATAATCCTTTGGATTAACAAGTTCCTTTTTCACACCAATAATAGAGCTGCCACTGTCAAGCAAACATCGGCATGGCTTATCATTGACCATCGCAGAGTGAAACAATAGATTGCCTCTGGAGGCTATAACTGCATTTGCATTCTCTACGGAGGATGTTACAAAATGCCCACATTCTAATTTTCCGTCTGCATGAAATTGGTGACATTGGACACAATTGTCAAAGCTTAATACATCGTTCACACAACACACATCTTCAGATTGCTTGAAAGGTAATACATTTTCATTCTCACACTCAGTCTCACTACCACTATCAGAAGATGTATAAATCAAAATAGCATTGTTGGCTTTCATACGTTGGCGGCCCAGACACTTATTTGAATAATGGCCGTAGCTGGAACAAAAGAAGCATTTGATTGCACGCCTGTATGCAGATCTTTTGTTTTGTTGCTTCTTAATAACATTTTCAAGATGCGCCGGATAATTTGGCGATTTGTCACACATAGAATAAGTGTCATGCAAAAGTTGACAGTAAATACATTTTGACACATTCCTATCTTTCTTGTCGATTTTCTGAAAGGGTTTTCTCTTACTTTGATAATTTTTCGGTTGGTCTTTCACAAAGGAAACAACTTCAGAGTCATTTGAGGTCTTAAAAATATCTCTGTTAGAAGAAAAATATGCAGACCCTTTCTTTTCGAACTGCTCTATGTTCTCAATGTCTGACTGCTGTAGAAATTTAGCAAAAGGAGATGGTATAGTGGATATGACTTTATCCATGGCTATTAAATTTTTAAGTCTATCAAAGTCTTTTCCTATGTTAGCTGCTTTAAGCCACCTATTTAGTACACTCTGAACATTTGAGACATAATCAATGAAAGTCTCACTAGGTTTAGGTTTTAAATTTGAGAACTGAACCTGATACCCAGGGGCATCAAGTAAAAAGTGTTGCATTATCCTATCATGGATGTATTGATAGTTAGATCTAAGATCTGTTGGTATTGATTCTATCACTTTAAGGGGCTCACCACTTAGGTTCTTCATATAAATCATAGCCCACATGTCTATTGGAACTTGGTGATATTTAAACTGATACTCGACATTTTCAGTCCAGGCTGATATGGAATCTTCTTTACAATATGGTTTGATAATATTTTTGTATTTGTTGAACTTATTTTCCTCTTGTTGACTTTTTAGTTTAGTGGCGGAGATTTCTGCGTGTGAGTCTACATCCATACCTTTCATCTTTAACTGTGTCTCTGATTCTACTTGAATTTGTTTTTCCTTAACTCTTGCCATTTCATCTATCTCTTTTTGCTTTAGTTCTAATTCTTTTTGTTTTAATTCTTTCTCCTGATCTAATTGCTTTTGCTTTAATTCTAATTCCTTGTGTTTAATTTCCTTATCTTGTTCTAACTGTTGTTGTTTAATCTGTAATTCTTTTTGTTTTGTTATCTCAGCTAGTTCTATCTGGTGTTGTCTTTCTCGTGCGCGTTCGTCTCTCTCAGCATTCTCTTTTCGTATACGTTCAGCTGTCTCAGCATCTTTTGCTTCTTTAAATTTCTGATCGGCATATTTTTCTAGCTCTTTACCTGTGTATTGCATTTCTTTACCTGCTTTTACGAAATCAGCTAAAGTAGCCATAATGTTAGGTACTTAGCTAGCGTTGACCTACACTGAACTCTTTATTCACTTATTTTTCTTTGATATGTTATGTTTCTTAATATATGAGCACTGCAAATTGTACTCTTTGTGTATAACCTGAAAAATTTAGTCCTGAAAAAACAGAGCACAAAAGTATGCTAATGCATCACAAGCTGAAAAAGAGATGCACTATTAATCACATTGCATGCCAAATATATTGAGTATACTCAACTTAATGTTCCCGAGAACAAGGAACACACTCCGGTAACACAGGTCACCTTGTTTGGCGCTTCGGTATCGCCACGAGTTTTCTATCTAGGTCACCTGTTTGGCACTTCGGCATACACACCAATCTTCTAATCAGCTGTTGTTCACCCTGGTTTAC
Organism: Cepaea hortensis; assembly: GCA_963921405.1. Classification (NCBI taxonomy): domain Eukaryota; kingdom Metazoa; phylum Mollusca; class Gastropoda; order Stylommatophora; family Helicidae; genus Cepaea; species Cepaea hortensis. The sequence continues at coordinate 128,958,584 of OY992880.1, read as the reverse complement.
AGAGCAGCAACAATTAACAAATAGCAAACGACATATTATTCGATAATTTGATACAATGACATGCCCACGAACAAAACAGAATATAGTTTACTTAATATTAAATTGTCAATGTCCTGTCTTCGTTCTAACTTTTTATGCCTTTTGTCACTACCCTAGTTTAATCTATGTAAGTATTGTGCAGGCCAAGTCTAATTTGCATGGCCGAAAGTAGTGCCATCGTGACGGTCAACACAAGAAAAAGTACGAAAAACAAATTCAATAACTGCTTTAAAATAAACGAAAATATATTAATATTGTTTAAATAAACAAATATATTCAATTACTAATTCAAATCAACAAATAATAGGTATTCTAAAGCACTGATTCAGGCGGGCAGCAGCTTACCGATTTGTAAACATTCAGATGCTGAATGCCAATGGCGCAGAACAACTGCTTGTCAATCGTAACACGTCAGAGGCGCAGCGCTATTTTTAGCTTGCAAAAATCGATAATGTTGCTGGCTGTGTATCGCTCCGCCAAGAATCATTTTTGATAGTTATTCATAAATAAATAAATAATTACATGAATAAATAACAGAAAATAATAATATCAATACTTACAACTTTGAAGAAACACATGATTTAAGTATATAATATTTTACTAAACACAAATAAGCAATATTTCGTCACGATAGGCACAGTTTCGTTAGCAACTTGTCCTAGTTCTGCACACGTCAACCGTCACTGACACAAATTAAATTCACTACTTCACTATTTGTAAACTTAGTCTAGAGCCGTGGATGAGTGTATTAGCTTGGCTCTTTCGTCCAACCCACACTTCTGACACCACATTAATCTTCAGCCGAGAGCCGTGGGTGAGTGTATTAGCTTGAACTTTCGTCCAAGCCACACTTCTGACACCACATTAATCTTTGCCTGTCAACAACTCATGTGTAAGGCATCATCAGATTACTTCTCCCACACCACACAAGAAACTTGCAAGTCGTGTGAGAGGAAATAAATGGTACATTTTATTGCCGTTGGCTCTTTACAAGTACATAACAGTCGCTATCAAACCACACACAAAGCCACAGAATTGCCTATCACTAGTTTCCTAAACTCTAATGCTATCTCTATCTATTTGGTTACACAAAACTCCTATCAACACTAACACGAGGTGCTCGCTACAAAGTCAGTCCACTGTCTCCCTTTCTTACTCGCGTGGCTACACAGCACGCGGAAGGACCTTGAGGTGTCCTTCGGCTTTTTGCGTGCCGTTCCACCTGGCACGCTTACATTAGCTGTCTCTTGTTGAGTGGCAATCGTGGCTATCACGTAGGCGTGATCCTGTCGTGACCAGAGTGCTAACTGTCTGGTCAACGTCTCCGTGTCTCATGAGAGAACTAGTTAATAGTCCCCCATTCTATCACCTACCCTGCCCTGATATCGGGGCACTGTATCACCTCTAATCTATTTGAGGTTGACCACTCTTCCCGGTGGTATTCTATCTTGAGAAGACCTCCGCCCTTTATATACCAGTCTTTGACACACACCCTCCCCTCCTGTGTTGCGTCATCAACTTTGACTCATTGGTTGTGACGCAAGGGGTTTCTAAAAAATTAGTGTCTCTATTTTTATTGTCAAAGACTGTAGATAACCTGGCTTTGAGTAACTCCATAGACTTCTACTGACTAATGTCACAATGTAGTATCACTTTACTTGGCTAGTGGCAATCGCCACAAACTTGTCTGGTTGGCGTGAGCCCTATTCTCAATCGCAATATTATATTAATTAGAGGTATGTCTGAACCGGACCGTTGTCTTATAAGACCTGCCCTCCAATAGTAAATTAACTTACTACCCATACAAAGTTGACTTTCTTAGGGTCAACACATAAATTGCTTCATGTCCCCCATATAATATTAAACAACCATTACCCAAGCTGTGTGCGACAGGCTTTACCTATCTCGCTTCCGCGTGTAAAGTTATCTTTCACTGTTAAGTTAGTGTTTCGTTGTCTATTATGTTCCCTGACTTGGAGTTATCTCCCTTTGATCTACAAAAAGTGTATACAATTTATATGTTTGTTTTTCTGGTTGTTTGCGTGTTTGGATGTAATTAATAGTATATTCTAACCTCTAACATGTGTATCTACCTATCATGTGTATGCAAGTTAGTTTTCAAGTGCCATAATTCGGTTAAATGCGGCCACAAACAAGTGTATAACACTAATTCGTGACTACGTTTCCGTCTTATGGGACTTAAAATACTTTCTCTAAGATCTACACTAAACTACACACAACACATTCATCACAGCCCACCTTCAACAAAGAAAGCACACATTTGACGCAGACAAAAAATAAAAAGTCGCGTTGAGCGGCAGAAAAATCCGCTGACCGATCTCACTCTCTCTTGTATAATTTACATTCGCTCTCACTTTCACACTTCTGTCACACCTCTTTCACTTTCACACTTCTGTCACACTTATTCTACCCTCACTTCTGTCACACATCTTTTACCCTCATTTCTGTCACACATCTTTTACCTTCATAGTTATCTAAAACCTTAGAGTGACACTGTACAAGTTTGGCTCAGTTTGACAGAGTTGAGCTTCATGACTGTGCGTCAATTGTTGCACAAGTCAAGTATTTACAATATATTTACATGTAAGGAAAAGGGTTGATGGTTTGTACCCTGGTATTATTAACCACTATATTCTATTGAAATGATACTCTAAATACTGACCTACTAATACTAGTTCTATAAATATGTATTTAATGTGTTACCTATTTTAATCTATCTGTCACATTAATCCTAAAATATGCTTACATTAATCTTAATATTTATCTAATTTAAGGGATGTAATCTAACTATTTAAACTGGACTTGATGTGAGATGAGTTATGTACCTTTATGACATGGGTAATGTGAAATGTAATAAGTTACGTACCTTACTAATATGGGTGATGTGAAATATAACACAATTATAACTAATGTTTTTAAATGAAAAAAAAAAAAATTTGAATGATATTCTTATCTGAATGGTGTAAATGATGTATGTTTAATTGTCTAATCTTTTTATCTTATTATGGTGTAAACTAATCATATTATTAACTCATCACGTTTGTTAAATGGAATGGTTCATTAAGATGGAATGAACTGAAATGAAATGAAACAAAGTGAAATGTAATAAAGTAAATGGTACTATTACTATCTAAATTTATTATTCTAGTTTCTACTTAGTTGTTGTTATGTTTAAATTACTATCCTAATCTACTTTTAAGCTAAATAAGTGGGTAAATTAATAATCTATCTAAACCCCAAAAAAAAATGAAAACTATTATCTCGTCTAAATCTAAATATAAATTAAGATGATCTAATCTACCTATAATTCGCTACTATATTAAAACGTTATAATACATATCACAATGAGTATTTATGTACATGGTATTTAAATACCTCAGGTTAGTCGTTGCCCTTAATGTTCAGAAAATGCTTTCATTGGCATACTATCTATACAATTGTCCTGGGTATATTAAATACATTACACAGTCACACTTGTGTCTTATGGGTATTGCACCTGTAGAGTTCGCTTGTGTCGTAGACCACAGTTTTCGTGTCTGTATTTATGTAATGTTCTGACACTGTTTTTCTCTGCTTAAAACAAATGATTCACTGGAACACATATGGAGCTTAGCAAGTAATGAGTTGTCCTCGTTCACAAGGTGATATATTTGTTCTCAGAGCAAAGTTCTTATTTTGATGTCTACGGGCACATAGTAATTCAATGTTCTTAGTACCTACTTCAGCACATAATGTCTATGTATTTGTAACATATTTCACATAGAATATTTTACTGTACTAAGTTAACATCTATTACTCTACACTCTTATGTGGAATCTCTGGTATTTCTACCTCAGATGGTCGACTAAGGGTATCAGCCAGGATGTTGTCCTTACCCTTAATATGCTCTATACTAAAAGTATAGTTTTGGAGTATAAGCGACCACCTGTATATACGGTCATTCCGATGCACACCACTTTGTATGACCGTGATTGGGGAGTTGTCAGTCTGGACAATGAAGTGAACACCCGCCAGAAATCGATGGAGCTTCCTCGCCGCATAGATGACGCTTAGGGCTTCCAACTCTGATATGGAATATCTGGACTCAGCTGGTGTGATCTTACGGCTCACGTAGCAAATCGGGTGGAAGATGCCATCATAAAATTGGCCTAATACTGCAGCGATGTAGATTCTGCTGGCATCTGTCCTAAGATAATAAACGAGCCTAGGATTAGGCAAGCGGAGGATTGGTACATTACTAAACAAGATTTGCAATTTTGACAATGCAGAAATTAATAATGCATCTTTGACATCTAATTTTACAGATGCTTTTAAAACATTGGAAAATACACTTGTAATTTCCGCTAAATTTGGTATGAATTTGCTATAGTAATTTACTAACCCCAAAAGGCTTCTGACCTGCTTCTTTGTGGTAGGCATGGTCAGGTTCATAATTTTGGTAATAATTCTATTGTCAGTCTTTAGTTGACCTTGTGAAATGACATGACCCAAAAAGTCAATTTCTTTTAGGCCCAATTCAACTTTGCTCGGTTTGACAGTGAGCCCGAAGAGTCGCAACCTACCAAAGACATCTCTTAGTTTCAGTAAGTGTGTTGTCCAGTCATCAGTATGGACACATATATCATCTATATAGGTCACTGTATTCGTCACTCCATGCAGTAGATCTCTAGTTAAGCGTACGAAAGTGGCAGGAGCATTTCGAAGTCCGAAAGGAAGAAAACGCCACTCGTAAAGTCCTAAAGGTGTTGAAAAAGCAGTAAGATGGATGGATTGAGACTGCATAGGGACCTGCCAATATCCCTTAGTAAGATCTAATTTAGAGAAGATTTTGGAGGTGGACATGTCAAGAATAAGATCTTCGCAGGAAGGAATTGGCTCTGCGTCGATCTTAGTGACGTTGTTGAGTTTTCGATAGTCCACACACAGACGAATTGTGGAGTCTTTTTTCTTAACTAGGACGATTGGAAAAGAGTACTCAGAAGTGGATTTCTGGATGATCCCACTAGCTTCTAAATTAAGAATTTCCTTATTTAGATTTTCCCTATAGCTAAGTGGGATTGAGTACGGCCTGCATTTAATAGGCTTAGAGTCCGAAAGAAGAATGGAGTGTTCGATTCAGTCCGTCCTACCTGGAATGTCAGAAAATATGTCTTTGTATTCCGTCACTAATTCTACTAATTGTCGTCGTTGACTGTCTGTTAGTCCCTGTTCTATCTGTATGCTATCTAATGTGGCAGTCTTGTCCACAATAGGAACGGGTAGTTCCATTCCGTCGTCGTCTACCTGATTCAGTACGGTGGTGGTGCTAAGTGCGTATTCTGTATTCTCGCTAGATGTATGGATATCGTCGGATATGCCAGTCTCGCTAACTAGTGTAGTTGCGTTGTGTATGTCTGTCGTCTGATCACTAGATGTGGGTGCACTTTGTTCGTCTGTCTCTACTCCTGTCTCTTGTCGTGAAAAGTAAGGTTTCAGCATGTTGACATGGAATATCTTTAAGTGTCTGTTTATTGATATTTCATAGTCAACATCTGACAGTTGTTGTATCACCTTGAAAGGCCCTTGCCATGAAGTTAACCTTTTATTATGCTTGTCTGGTAGTAGCACCATTATGTATTGACCAGTTTCAAGTGTTATGGGTCTAGCACCTTTGTTAGGACTGTGATGTTCGAGGATATCTGCACTGTTTACTGGAGTGAAACCATTCTTCTCCTCCCAGACAGATATTTCTTCATCTGTACAGTGCTTTAGCTGGGGCAGACACCCAAGAATTAACTCAGCACAAGGGTTGTCTAGTATTGCACAAGTAAAGGTACCAGAAAGGAACGGGGTGTTTATATGGGCTCTTGCCAGAGGATAGGTTTCTATATTACCAGAAAAAGTCCGGCATTTTACAGAGTCACCAGTATAATCCTTTGGATTAACAAGTTCCTTTTTCACACCAATAATAGAGCTGCCACTGTCAAGCAAACATCGGCATGGCTTATCATTGACCATCGCAGAGTGAAACAATAGATTGCCTCTGGAGGCTATAACTGCATTTGCATTCTCTACGGAGGATGTTACAAAATGCCCACATTCTAATTTTCCGTCTGCATGAAATTGGTGACATTGGACACAATTGTCAAAGCTTAATACATCGTTCACACAACACACATCTTCAGATTGCTTGAAAGGTAATACATTTTCATTCTCACACTCAGTCTCACTACCACTATCAGAAGATGTATAAATCAAAATAGCATTGTTGGCTTTCATACGTTGGCGGCCCAGACACTTATTTGAATAATGGCCGTAGCTGGAACAAAAGAAGCATTTGATTGCACGCCTGTATGCAGATCTTTTGTTTTGTTGCTTCTTAATAACATTTTCAAGATGCGCCGGATAATTTGGCGATTTGTCACACATAGAATAAGTGTCATGCAAAAGTTGACAGTAAATACATTTTGACACATTCCTATCTTTCTTGTCGATTTTCTGAAAGGGTTTTCTCTTACTTTGATAATTTTTCGGTTGGTCTTTCACAAAGGAAACAACTTCAGAGTCATTTGAGGTCTTAAAAATATCTCTGTTAGAAGAAAAATATGCAGACCCTTTCTTTTCGAACTGCTCTATGTTCTCAATGTCTGACTGCTGTAGAAATTTAGCAAAAGGAGATGGTATAGTGGATATGACTTTATCCATGGCTATTAAATTTTTAAGTCTATCAAAGTCTTTTCCTATGTTAGCTGCTTTAAGCCACCTATTTAGTACACTCTGAACATTTGAGACATAATCAATGAAAGTCTCACTAGGTTTAGGTTTTAAATTTGAGAACTGAACCTGATACCCAGGGGCATCAAGTAAAAAGTGTTGCATTATCCTATCATGGATGTATTGATAGTTAGATCTAAGATCTGTTGGTATTGATTCTATCACTTTAAGGGGCTCACCACTTAGGTTCTTCATATAAATCATAGCCCACATGTCTATTGGAACTTGGTGATATTTAAACTGATACTCGACATTTTCAGTCCAGGCTGATATGGAATCTTCTTTACAATATGGTTTGATAATATTTTTGTATTTGTTGAACTTATTTTCCTCTTGTTGACTTTTTAGTTTAGTGGCGGAGATTTCTGCGTGTGAGTCTACATCCATACCTTTCATCTTTAACTGTGTCTCTGATTCTACTTGAATTTGTTTTTCCTTAACTCTTGCCATTTCATCTATCTCTTTTTGCTTTAGTTCTAATTCTTTTTGTTTTAATTCTTTCTCCTGATCTAATTGCTTTTGCTTTAATTCTAATTCCTTGTGTTTAATTTCCTTATCTTGTTCTAACTGTTGTTGTTTAATCTGTAATTCTTTTTGTTTTGTTATCTCAGCTAGTTCTATCTGGTGTTGTCTTTCTCGTGCGCGTTCGTCTCTCTCAGCATTCTCTTTTCGTATACGTTCAGCTGTCTCAGCATCTTTTGCTTCTTTAAATTTCTGATCGGCATATTTTTCTAGCTCTTTACCTGTGTATTGCATTTCTTTACCTGCTTTTACGAAATCAGCTAAAGTAGCCATAATGTTAGGTACTTAGCTAGCGTTGACCTACACTGAACTCTTTATTCACTTATTTTTCTTTGATATGTTATGTTTCTTAATATATGAGCACTGCAAATTGTACTCTTTGTGTATAACCTGAAAAATTTAGTCCTGAAAAAACAGAGCACAAAAGTATGCTAATGCATCACAAGCTGAAAAAGAGATGCACTATTAATCACATTGCATGCCAAATATATTGAGTATACTCAACTTAATGTTCCCGAGAACAAGGAACACACTCCGGTAACACAGGTCACCTTGTTTGGCGCTTCGGTATCGCCACGAGTTTTCTATCTAGGTCACCTGTTTGGCACTTCGGCATACACACCAATCTTCTAATCAGCTGTTGTTCACCCTGGTTTACAGAGCAGCAACAATTAACAAATAGCAAACGACATATTATTCGACAATTTGATACAATGACATGCCCACGAACAAAACAGAATATAGTTTACTTAATATTAAATTGTCAATGTCCTGTCTTCGTTCTAACTTTTTATGCCTTTTGTCACTACCCTAGTTTAATCTATGTAAGTATTGTGCAGGCCAAGTCTAATTTGCATGGCCGAAAGTAGTGCCATCGTGACGGTCAACACAAGAAAAAGTACGAAAAACAAATTCAATAACTGCTTTAAAATAAACGAAAATATATTAATATTGTTTAAATAAACAAATATATTCAATTACTAATTCAAATCAACAAATAATAGGTATTCTAAAGCACTGATTCAGGCGGGCAGCAGCTTACCGATTTGTAAACATTCAGATGCTGAATGCCAATGGCGCAGAACAACTGCTTGTCAATCGTAACACGTCAGAGGCGCAGCGCTATTTTTAGCTTGCAAAAATCGATAATGTTGCTGGCTGTGTATCGCTCCGCCAAGAATCATTTTTGATAGTTATTCATAAATAAATAAATAATTACATGAATAAATAACAGAAAATAATAATATCAATACTTACAACTTTGAAGAAACACATGATTTAAGTATATAATATTTTACTAAACACAAATAAGCAATATTTCGTCACGATAGGCACAGTTTCGTTAGCAACTTGTCCTAGTTCTGCACACGTCAACCGTCACTGACACAAATTAAATTCACTACTTCACTATTTGTAAACTTAGTCTAGAGCCGTGGATGAGTGTATTAGCTTGGCTCTTTCGTCCAACCCACACTTCTGACACCACATTAATCTTCAGCCGAGAGCCGTGGGTGAGTGTATTAGCTTGAACTTTCGTCCAAGCCACACTTCTGACACCACATTAATCTTTGCCTGTCAACAACTCATGTGTAAGGCATCATCAGATTACTTCTCCCACACCACACAAGAAACTTGCAAGTCGTGTGAGAGGAAATAAATGGTACATTTTATTGCCGTTGGCTCTTTACAAGTACATAACAGTCGCTATCAAACCACACACAAAGCCACAGAATTGCCTATCACTAGTTTCCTAAACTCTAATGCTATCTCTATCTATTTGGTTACACAAAACTCCTATCAACACTAACACGAGGTGCTCGCTACAAAGTCAGTCCCCAGTCTCCCTTTCTTACTCGCGTGGCTACACAGCACGCGGAAGGACCTTGAGGTGTCCTTCGGCTTTTTGCGTGCCGTTCCACCTGGCACGCTTACATTAGCTGTCTCTTGTTGAGTGGCAATCGTGGCTATCACGTAGGCGTGATCCTGTCGTGACCAGAGTGCTAACTGTCTGGTCAACGTCTCCGTGTCTCATGAGAGAACTAGTTAATAGTCCCCCATTCTATCACCTACCCTGCCCTGATATCGGGGCACTGTATCACCTCTAATCTATTTGAGGTTGACCACTCTTCCCGGTGGTATTCTATCTTGAGAAGACCTCCGCCCTTTATATACCAGTCTTTGACACACACCCTCCCCTCCTGTGTTGCGTCATCAACTTTGACTCATTGGTTGTGACGCAAGGGGTTTCTAAAAAATTAGTGTCTCTATTTTTATTGTCAAAGACTGTAGATAACCTGGCTTTGAGTAACTCCATAGACTTCTACTGACTAATGTCACAATGTAGTATCACTTTACTTGGCTAGTGGCAATCGCCACAAACTTGTCTGGTTGGCGTGAGCCCTATTCTCAATCGCAATATTATATTAATTAGAGGTATGTCTGAACCGGACCGTTGTCTTATAAGACCTGCCCTCCAATAGTAAATTAACTTACTACCCATACAAAGTTGACTTTCTTAGGGTCAACACATAAATTGCTTCATGTCCCCCATATAATATTAAACAACCATTACCCAAGCTGTGTGCGACAGGCTTTACCTATCTCGCTTCCGCGTGTAAAGTTATCTTTCACTGTTAAGTTAGTGTTTCGTTGTCTATTATGTTCCCTGACTTGGAGTTATCTCCCTTTGATCTACAAAAAGTGTATACAATTTATATGTTTGTTTTTCTGGTTGTTTGCGTGTTTGGATGTAATTAATAGTATATTCTAACCTCTAACATGTGTATCTACCTATCATGTGTATGCAAGTTAGTTTTCAAGTGCCATAATTCGGTTAAATGCGGCCACAAACAAGTGTATAACACTAATTCGTGACTACGTTTCCGTCTTATGGGACTTAAAATACTTTCTCTAAGATCTACACTAAACTACACACAACACATTCATCACAGCCCACCTTCAACAAAGAAAGCACACATTTGACGCAGACAAAAAATAAAAAGTCGCGTTGAGCGGCAGAAAAATCCGCTGACCGATCTCACTCTCTCTTGTATAATTTACATTCGCTCTCACTTTCACACTTCTGTCACACCTCTTTCACTTTCACACTTCTGTCACACTTATTCTACCCTCACTTCTGTCACACATCTTTTACCCTCATTTCTGTCACACATCTTTTACCTTCATAGTTATCTAAAACCTTAGAGTGACACTGTACAAGTTTGGCTCAGTTTGACAGAGTTGAGCTTCATGACTGTGCGTCAATTGTTGCACAAGTCAAGTATTTACAATATATTTACATGTAAGGAAAAGGGTTGATGGTTTGTACCCTGGTATTATTAACCACTATATTCTATTGAAATGATACTCTAAATACTGACCTACTAATACTAGTTCTATAAATATGTATTTAATGTGTTACCTATTTTAATCTATCTGTCACATTAATCCTAAAATATGCTTACATTAATCTTAATATTTATCTAATTTAAGGGATGTAATCTAACTATTTAAACTGGACTTGATGTGAGATGAGTTATGTACCTTTATGACATGGGTAATGTGAAATGTAATAAGTTACGTACCTTACTAATATGGGTGATGTGAAATATAACACAATTATAACTAATGTTTTTAAATGAAAAAAAAAAAATTTGAATGATATTCTTATCTGAATGGTGTAAATGATGTATGTTTAATTGTCTAATCTTTTTATCTTATTATGGTGTAAACTAATCATATTATTAACTCATCACGTTTGTTAAATGGAATGGTTCATTAAGATGGAATGAACTGAAATGAAATGAAACAAAGTGAAATGTAATAAAGTAAATGGTACTATTACTATCTAAATTTATTATTCTAGTTTCTACTTAGTTGTTGTTATGTTTAAATTACTATCCTAATCTACTTTTAAGCTAAATAAGTGGGTAAATTAATAATCTATCTAAACCCAAAAAAAAATGAAAACTATTATCTCGTCTAAATCTAAATATAAATTAAGATGATCTAATCTACCTATAATTCGCTACTATATTAAAACGTTATAATACATATCACAATGAGTATTTATGTACATGGTATTTAAATACCTCAGGTTAGTCGTTGCCCTTAATGTTCAGAAAATGCTTTCATTGGCATACTATCTATACAATTGTCCTGGGTATATTAAATACATTACACAGTCACACTTGTGTCTTATGGGTATTGCACCTGTAGAGTTCGCTTGTGTCGTAGACCACAGTTTTCGTGTCTGTATTTATGTAATGTTCTGACACTGTTTTTCTCTGCTTAAAACAAATGATTCACTGGAACACATATGGAGCTTAGCAAGTAATGAGTTGTCCTCGTTCACAAGGTGATATATTTGTTCTCAGAGCAAAGTTCTTATTTTGATGTCTACGGGCACATAGTAATTCAATGTTCTTAGTACCTACTTCAGCACATAATGTCTATGTATTTGTAACATATTTCACATAGAATATTTTACTGTACTAAGTTAACATCTATTACTCTACACTCTTATGTGGAATCTCTGGTATTTCTACCTCAGATGGTCGACTAAGGGTATCAGCCAGGATGTTGTCCTTACCCTTAATATGCTCTATACTAAAAGTATAGTTTTGGAGTATAAGCGACCACCTGTATATACGGTCATTCCGATGCACACCACTTTGTATGACCGTGATTGGGGAGTTGTCAGTCTGGACAATGAAGTGAACACCCGCCAGAAATCGATGGAGCTTCCTCGCCGCATAGATGACGCTTAGGGCTTCCAACTCTGATATGGAATATCTGGACTCAGCTGGTGTGATCTTACGGCTCACGTAGCAAATCGGGTGGAAGATGCCATCATAAAATTGGCCTAATACTGCAGCGATGTAGATTCTGCTGGCATCTGTCCTAAGATAATAAACGAGCCTAGGATTAGGCAAGCGGAGGATTGGTACATTACTAAACAAGATTTGCAATTTTGACAATGCAGAAATTAATAATGCATCTTTGACATCTAATTTTACAGATGCTTTTAAAACATTGGAAAATACACTTGTAATTTCCGCTAAATTTGGTATGAATTTGCTATAGTAATTTACTAACCCCAAAAGGCTTCTGACCTGCTTCTTTGTGGTAGGCATGGTCAGGTTCATAATTTTGGTAATAATTCTATTGTCAGTCTTTAGTTGACCTTGTGAAATGACATGACCCAAAAAGTCAATTTCTTTTAGGCCCAATTCAACTTTGCTCGGTTTGACAGTGAGCCCGAAGAGTCGCAACCTACCAAAGACATCTCTTAGTTTCAGTAAGTGTGTTGTCCAGTCATCAGTATGGACACATATATCATCTATATAGGTCACTGTATTCGTCACTCCATGCAGTAGATCTCTAGTTAAGCGTACGAAAGTGGCAGGAGCATTTCGAAGTCCGAAAGGAAGAAAACGCCACTCGTAAAGTCCTAAAGGTGTTGAAAAAGCAGTAAGATGGATGGATTGAGACTCCATAGGGACCTGCCAATATCCCTTAGTAAGATCTAATTTAGAGAAGATTTTGGAGGTGGACATGTCAAGAATAAGATCTTCGCAGGAAGGAATTGGCTCTGCGTCGATCTTAGTGACGTTGTTGAGTTTTCGATAGTCCACACACAGACGAATTGTGGAGTCTTTTTTCTTAACTAGGACGATTGGAAAAGAGTACTCAGAAGTGGATTTCTGGATGATCCCACTAGCTTCTAAATTAAGAATTTCCTTATTTAGATTTTCCCTATAGCTAAGTGGGATTGAGTACGGCCTGCATTTAATAGGCTTAGAGTCCGAAAGAAGAATGGAGTGTTCGATTCAGTCCGTCCTACCTGGAATGTCAGAAAATATGTCTTTGTATTCCGTCACTAATTCTACTAATTGTCGTCGTTGACTGTCTGTTAGTCCCTGTTCTATCTGTATGCTATCTAATGTGGCAGTCTTGTCCACAATAGGAACGGGTAGTTCCATTCCGTCGTCGTCTACCTGATTCAGTACGGTGGTGGTGCTAAGTGCGTATTCTGTATTCTCGCTAGATGTATGGATATCGTCGGATATGCCAGTCTCGCTAACTAGTGTAGTTGCGTTGTGTATGTCTGTCGTCTGATCACTAGATGTGGGTGCACTTTGTTCGTCTGTCTCTACTCCTGTCTCTTGTCGTGAAAAGTAAGGTTTCAGCATGTTGACATGGAATATCTTTAAGTGTCTGTTTATTGATATTTCATAGTCAACATCTGACAGTTGTTGTATCACCTTGAAAGGCCCTTGCCATGAAGTTAACCTTTTATTATGCTTGTCTGGTAGTAGCACCATTATGTATTGACCAGTTTCAAGTGTTATGGGTCTAGCACCTTTGTTAGGACTGTGATGTTCGAGGATATCTGCACTGTTTACTGGAGTGAAACCATTCTTCTCCTCCCAGACAGATATTTCTTCATCTGTACAGTGCTTTAGCTGGGGCAGACACCCAAGAATTAACTCAGCACAAGGGTTGTCTAGTATTGCACAAGTAAAGGTACCAGAAAGGAACGGGGTGTTTATATGGGCTCTTGCCAGAGGATAGGTTTCTATATTACCAGAAAAAGTCCGGCATTTTACAGAGTCACCAGTATAATCCTTTGGATTAACAAGTTCCTTTTTCACACCAATAATAGAGCTGCCACTGTCAAGCAAACATCGGCATGGCTTATCATTGACCATCGCAGAGTGAAACAATAGATTGCCTCTGGAGGCTATAACTGCATTTGCATTCTCTACGGAGGATGTTACAAAATGCCCACATTCTAATTTTCCGTCTGCATGAAATTGGTGACATTGGACACAATTGTCAAAGCTTAATACATCGTTCACACAACACACATCTTCAGATTGCTTGAAAGGTAATACATTTTCATTCTCACACTCAGTCTCACTACCACTATCAGAAGATGTATAAATCAAAATAGCATTGTTGGCTTTCATACGTTGGCGGCCCAGACACTTATTTGAATAATGGCCGTAGCTGGAACAAAAGAAGCATTTGATTGCACGCCTGTATGCAGATCTTTTGTTTTGTTGCTTCTTAATAACATTTTCAAGATGCGCCGGATAATTTGGCGATTTGTCACACATAGAATAAGTGTCATGCAAAAGTTGACAGTAAATACATTTTGACACATTCCTATCTTTCTTGTCGATTTTCTGAAAGGGTTTTCTCTTACTTTGATAATTTTTCGGTTGGTCTTTCACAAAGGAAACAACTTCAGAGTCATTTGAGGTCTTAAAAATATCTCTGTTAGAAGAAAAATATGCAGACCCTTTCTTTTCGAACTGCTCTATGTTCTCAATGTCTGACTGCTGTAGAAATTTAGCAAAAGGAGATGGTATAGTGGATATGACTTTATCCATGGCTATTAAATTTTTAAGTCTATCAAAGTCTTTTCCTATGTTAGCTGCTTTAAGCCACCTATTTAGTACACTCTGAACATTTGAGACATAATCAATGAAAGTCTCACTAGGTTTAGGTTTTAAATTTGAGAACTGAACCTGATACCCAGGGGCATCAAGTAAAAAGTGTTGCATTATCCTATCATGGATGTATTGATAGTTAGATCTAAGATCTGTTGGTATTGATTCTATCACTTTAAGGGGCTCACCACTTAGGTTCTTCATATAAATCATAGCCCACATGTCTATTGGAACTTGGTGATATTTAAACTGATACTCGACATTTTCAGTCCAGGCTGATATGGAATCTTCTTTACAATATGGTTTGATAATATTTTTGTATTTGTTGAACTTATTTTCCTCTTGTTGACTTTTTAGTTTAGTGGCGGAGATTTCTGCGTGTGAGTCTACATCCATACCTTTCATCTTTAACTGTGTCTCTGATTCTACTTGAATTTGTTTTTCCTTAACTCTTGCCATTTCATCTATCTCTTTTTGCTTTAGTTCTAATTCTTTTTGTTTTAATTCTTTCTCCTGATCTAATTGCTTTTGCTTTAATTCTAATTCCTTGTGTTTAATTTCCTTATCTTGTTCTAACTGTTGTTGTTTAATCTGTAATTCTTTTTGTTTTGTTATCTCAGCTAGTTCTATCTGGTGTTGTCTTTCTCGTGCGCGTTCGTCTCTCTCAGCATTCTCTTTTCGTATACGTTCAGCTGTCTCAGCATCTTTTGCTTCTTTAAATTTCTGATCGGCATATTTTTCTAGCTCTTTACCTGTGTATTGCATTTCTTTACCTGCTTTTACGAAATCAGCTAAAGTAGCCATAATGTTAGGTACTTAGCTAGCGTTGACCTACACTGAACTCTTTATTCACTTATTTTTCTTTGATATGTTATGTTTCTTAATATATGAGCACTGCAAATTGTACTCTTTGTGTATAACCTGAAAAATTTAGTCCTGAAAAAACAGAGCACAAAAGTATGCTAATGCATCACAAGCTGAAAAAGAGATGCACTATTAATCACATTGCATGCCAAATATATTGAGTATACTCAACTTAATGTTCCCGAGAACAAGGAACACACTCCGGTAACACAGGTCACCTTGTTTGGCGCTTCGGTATCGCCACGAGTTTTCTATCTAGGTCACCTGTTTGGCACTTCGGCATACACACCAATCTTCTAATCAGCTGTTGTTCACCCTGGTTTACAGAGCAGCAACAATTAACAAATAGCAAACGACATATTATTCGACAATTTGATACAATGACATGCCCACGAACAAAACAGAATATAGTTTACTTAATATTAAATTGTCAATGTCCTGTCTTCGTTCTAACTTTTTATGCCTTTTGTCACTACCCTAGTTTAATCTATGTAAGTATTGTGCAGGCCAAGTCTAATTTGCATGGCCGAAAGTAGTGCCATCGTGACGGTCAACACAAGAAAAAGTACGAAAAACAAATTCAATAACTGCTTTAAAATAAACGAAAATATATTAATATTGTTTAAATAAACAAATATATTCAATTACTAATTCAAATCAACAAATAATAGGTATTCTAAAGCACTGATTCAGGCGGGCAGCAGCTTACCGATTTGTAAACATTCAGATGCTGAATGCCAATGGCGCAGAACAACTGCTTGTCAATCGTAACACGTCAGAGGCGCAGCGCTATTTTTAGCTTGCAAAAATCGATAATGTTGCTGGCTGTGTATCGCTCCGCCAAGAATCATTTTTGATAGTTATTCATAAATAAATAAATAATTACATGAATAAATAACAGAAAATAATAATATCAATACTTACAACTTTGAAGAAACACATGATTTAAGTATATAATATTTTACTAAACACAAATAAGCAATATTTCGTCACGATAGGCACAGTTTCGTTAGCAACTTGTCCTAGTTCTGCACACGTCAACCGTCACTGACACAAATTAAATTCACTACTTCACTATTTGTAAACTTAGTCTAGAGCCGTGGATGAGTGTATTAGCTTGGCTCTTTCGTCCAACCCACACTTCTGACACCACATTAATCTTCAGCCGAGAGCCGTGGGTGAGTGTATTAGCTTGAACTTTCGTCCAAGCCACACTTCTGACACCACATTAATCTTTGCCTGTCAACAACTCATGTGTAAGGCATCATCAGATTACTTCTCCCACACCACACAAGAAACTTGCAAGTCGTGTGAGAGGAAATAAATGGTACATTTTATTGCCGTTGGCTCTTTACAAGTACATAACAGTCGCTATCAAACCACACACAAAGCCACAGAATTGCCTATCACTAGTTTCCTAAACTCTAATGCTATCTCTATCTATTTGGTTACACAAAACTCCTATCAACACTAACACGAGGTGCTCGCTACAAAGTCAGTCCACTGTCTCCCTTTCTTACTCGCGTGGCTACACAGCACGCGGAA
This sequence comes from Cepaea hortensis, assembly GCA_963921405.1. NCBI lineage: Eukaryota > Metazoa > Mollusca > Gastropoda > Stylommatophora > Helicidae > Cepaea > Cepaea hortensis. The sequence goes on along the minus strand of OY992880.1, from coordinate 128,941,380 downwards.
GGACCTTGAGGTGTCCTTCGGCTTTTTGCGTGCCGTTCCACCTGGCACGCTTACATTAGCTGTCTCTTGTTGAGTGGCAATCGTGGCTATCACGTAGGCGTGATCCTGTCGTGACCAGAGTGCTAACTGTCTGGTCAACGTCTCCGTGTCTCATGAGAGAACTAGTTAATAGTCCCCCATTCTATCACCTACCCTGCCCTGATATCGGGGCACTGTATCACCTCTAATCTATTTGAGGTTGACCACTCTTCCCGGTGGTATTCTATCTTGAGAAGACCTCCGCCCTTTATATACCAGTCTTTGACACACACCCTCCCCTCCTGTGTTGCGTCATCAACTTTGACTCATTGGTTGTGACGCAAGGGGTTTCTAAAAAATTAGTGTCTCTATTTTTATTGTCAAAGACTGTAGATAACCTGGCTTTGAGTAACTCCATAGACTTCTACTGACTAATGTCACAATGTAGTATCACTTTACTTGGCTAGTGGCAATCGCCACAAACTTGTCTGGTTGGCGTGAGCCCTATTCTCAATCGCAATATTATATTAATTAGAGGTATGTCTGAACCGGACCGTTGTCTTATAAGACCTGCCCTCCAATAGTAAATTAACTTACTACCCATACAAAGTTGACTTTCTTAGGGTCAACACATAAATTGCTTCATGTCCCCCATATAATATTAAACAACCATTACCCAAGCTGTGTGCGACAGGCTTTACCTATCTCGCTTCCGCGTGTAAAGTTATCTTTCACTGTTAAGTTAGTGTTTCGTTGTCTATTATGTTCCCTGACTTGGAGTTATCTCCCTTTGATCTACAAAAAGTGTATACAATTTATATGTTTGTTTTTCTGGTTGTTTGCGTGTTTGGATGTAATTAATAGTATATTCTAACCTCTAACATGTGTATCTACCTATCATGTGTATGCAAGTTAGTTTTCAAGTGCCATAATTCGGTTAAATGCGGCCACAAACAAGTGTATAACACTAATTCGTGACTACGTTTCCGTCTTATGGGACTTAAAATACTTTCTCTAAGATCTACACTAAACTACACACAACACATTCATCACAGCCCACCTTCAACAAAGAAAGCACACATTTGACGCAGACAAAAAATAAAAAGTCGCGTTGAGCGGCAGAAAAATCCGCTGACCGATCTCACTCTCTCTTGTATAATTTACATTCGCTCTCACTTTCACACTTCTGTCACACCTCTTTCACTTTCACACTTCTGTCACACTTATTCTACCCTCACTTCTGTCACACATCTTTTACCCTCATTTCTGTCACACATCTTTTACCTTCATAGTTATCTAAAACCTTAGAGTGACACTGTACAAGTTTGGCTCAGTTTGACAGAGTTGAGCTTCATGACTGTGCGTCAATTGTTGCACAAGTCAAGTATTTACAATATATTTACATGTAAGGAAAAGGGTTGATGGTTTGTACCCTGGTATTATTAACCACTATATTCTATTGAAATGATACTCTAAATACTGACCTACTAATACTAGTTCTATAAATATGTATTTAATGTGTTACCTATTTTAATCTATCTGTCACATTAATCCTAAAATATGCTTACATTAATCTTAATATTTATCTAATTTAAGGGATGTAATCTAACTATTTAAACTGGACTTGATGTGAGATGAGTTATGTACCTTTATGACATGGGTAATGTGAAATGTAATAAGTTACGTACCTTACTAATATGGGTGATGTGAAATATAACACAATTATAACTAATGTTTTTAAATGAAAAAAAAAAATTTGAATGATATTCTTATCTGAATGGTGTAAATGATGTATGTTTAATTGTCTAATCTTTTTATCTTATTATGGTGTAAACTAATCATATTATTAACTCATCACGTTTGTTAAATGGAATGGTTCATTAAGATGGAATGAACTGAAATGAAATGAAACAAAGTGAAATGTAATAAAGTAAATGGTACTATTACTATCTAAATTTATTATTCTAGTTTCTACTTAGTTGTTGTTATGTTTAAATTACTATCCTAATCTACTTTTAAGCTAAATAAGTGGGTAAATTAATAATCTATCTAAACCCAAAAAAAAAATGAAAACTATTATCTCGTCTAAATCTAAATATAAATTAAGATGATCTAATCTACCTATAATTCGCTACTATATTAAAACGTTATAATACATATCACAATGAGTATTTATGTACATGGTATTTAAATACCTCAGGTTAGTCGTTGCCCTTAATGTTCAGAAAATGCTTTCATTGGCATACTATCTATACAATTGTCCTGGGTATATTAAATACATTACACAGTCACACTTGTGTCTTATGGGTATTGCACCTGTAGAGTTCGCTTGTGTCGTAGACCACAGTTTTCGTGTCTGTATTTATGTAATGTTCTGACACTGTTTTTCTCTGCTTAAAACAAATGATTCACTGGAACACATATGGAGCTTAGCAAGTAATGAGTTGTCCTCGTTCACAAGGTGATATATTTGTTCTCAGAGCAAAGTTCTTATTTTGATGTCTACGGGCACATAGTAATTCAATGTTCTTAGTACCTACTTCAGCACATAATGTCTATGTATTTGTAACATATTTCACATAGAATATTTTACTGTACTAAGTTAACATCTATTACTCTACACTCTTATGTGGAATCTCTGGTATTTCTACCTCAGATGGTCGACTAAGGGTATCAGCCAGGATGTTGTCCTTACCCTTAATATGCTCTATACTAAAAGTATAGTTTTGGAGTATAAGCGACCACCTGTATATACGGTCATTCCGATGCACACCACTTTGTATGACCGTGATTGGGGAGTTGTCAGTCTGGACAATGAAGTGAACACCCGCCAGAAATCGATGGAGCTTCCTCGCCGCATAGATGACGCTTAGGGCTTCCAACTCTGATATGGAATATCTGGACTCAGCTGGTGTGATCTTACGGCTCACGTAGCAAATCGGGTGGAAGATGCCATCATAAAATTGGCCTAATACTGCAGCGATGTAGATTCTGCTGGCATCTGTCCTAAGATAATAAACGAGCCTAGGATTAGGCAAGCGGAGGATTGGTACATTACTAAACAAGATTTTCAATTTTGACAATGCAGAAATTAATAATGCATCTTTGACATCTAATTTTACAGATGCTTTTAAAACATTGGAAAATACACTTGTAATTTCCGCTAAATTTGGTATGAATTTGCTATAGTAATTTACTAACCCCAAAAGGCTTCTGACCTGCTTCTTTGTGGTAGGCATGGTCAGGTTCATAATTTTGGTAATAATTCTATTGTCAGTCTTTAGTTGACCTTGTGAAATGACATGACCCAAAAAGTCAATTTCTTTTAGGCCCAATTCAACTTTGCTCGGTTTGACAGTGAGCCCGAAGAGTCGCAACCTACCAAAGACATCTCTTAGTTTCAGTAAGTGTGTTGTCCAGTCATCAGTATGGACACATATATCATCTATATAGGTCACTGTATTCGTCACTCCATGCAGTAGATCTCTAGTTAAGCGTACGAAAGTGGCAGGAGCATTTCGAAGTCCGAAAGGAAGAAAACGCCACTCGTAAAGTCCTAAAGGTGTTGAAAAAGCAGTAAGATGGATGGATTGAGACTGCATAGGGACCTGCCAATATCCCTTAGTAAGATCTAATTTAGAGAAGATTTTGGAGGTGGACATGTCAAGAATAAGATCTTCGCAGGAAGGAATTGGCTCTGCGTCGATCTTAGTGACGTTGTTGAGTTTTCGATAGTCCACACACAGACGAATTGTGGAGTCTTTTTTCTTAACTAGGACGATTGGAAAAGAGTACTCAGAAGTGGATTTCTGGATGATCCCACTAGCTTCTAAATTAAGAATTTCCTTATTTAGATTTTCCCTATAGCTAAGTGGGATTGAGTACGGCCTGCATTTAATAGGCTTAGAGTCCGAAAGAAGAATGGAGTGTTCGATTCAGTCCGTCCTACCTGGAATGTCAGAAAATATGTCTTTGTATTCCGTCACTAATTCTACTAATTGTCGTCGTTGACTGTCTGTTAGTCCCTGTTCTATCTGTATGCTATCTAATGTGGCAGTCTTGTCCACAATAGGAACGGGTAGTTCCATTCCGTCGTCGTCTACCTGATTCAGTACGGTGGTGGTGCTAAGTGCGTATTCTGTATTCTCGCTAGATGTATGGATATCGTCGGATATGCCAGTCTCGCTAACTAGTGTAGTTGCGTTGTGTATGTCTGTCGTCTGATCACTAGATGTGGGTGCACTTTGTTCGTCTGTCTCTACTCCTGTCTCTTGTCGTGAAAAGTAAGGTTTCAGCATGTTGACATGGAATATCTTTAAGTGTCTGTTTATTGATATTTCATAGTCAACATCTGACAGTTGTTGTATCACCTTGAAAGGCCCTTGCCATGAAGTTAACCTTTTATTATGCTTGTCTGGTAGTAGCACCATTATGTATTGACCAGTTTCAAGTGTTATGGGTCTAGCACCTTTGTTAGGACTGTGATGTTCGAGGATATCTGCACTGTTTACTGGAGTGAAACCATTCTTCTCCTCCCAGACAGATATTTCTTCATCTGTACAGTGCTTTAGCTGGGGCAGACACCCAAGAATTAACTCAGCACAAGGGTTGTCTAGTATTGCACAAGTAAAGGTACCAGAAAGGAACGGGGTGTTTATATGGGCTCTTGCCAGAGGATAGGTTTCTATATTACCAGAAAAAGTCCGGCATTTTACAGAGTCACCAGTATAATCCTTTGGATTAACAAGTTCCTTTTTCACACCAATAATAGAGCTGCCACTGTCAAGCAAACATCGGCATGGCTTATCATTGACCATCGCAGAGTGAAACAATAGATTGCCTCTGGAGGCTATAACTGCATTTGCATTCTCTACGGAGGATGTTACAAAATGCCCACATTCTAATTTTCCGTCTGCATGAAATTGGTGACATTGGACACAATTGTCAAAGCTTAATACATCGTTCACACAACACACATCTTCAGATTGCTTGAAAGGTAATACATTTTCATTCTCACACTCAGTCTCACTACCACTATCAGAAGATGTATAAATCAAAATAGCATTGTTGGCTTTCATACGTTGGCGGCCCAGACACTTATTTGAATAATGGCCGTAGCTGGAACAAAAGAAGCATTTGATTGCACGCCTGTATGCAGATCTTTTGTTTTGTTGCTTCTTAATAACATTTTCAAGATGCGCCGGATAATTTGGCGATTTGTCACACATAGAATAAGTGTCATGCAAAAGTTGACAGTAAATACATTTTGACACATTCCTATCTTTCTTGTCGATTTTCTGAAAGGGTTTTCTCTTACTTTGATAATTTTTCGGTTGGTCTTTCACAAAGGAAACAACTTCAGAGTCATTTGAGGTCTTAAAAATATCTCTGTTAGAAGAAAAATATGCAGACCCTTTCTTTTCGAACTGCTCTATGTTCTCAATGTCTGACTGCTGTAGAAATTTAGCAAAAGGAGATGGTATAGTGGATATGACTTTATCCATGGCTATTAAATTTTTAAGTCTATCAAAGTCTTTTCCTATGTTAGCTGCTTTAAGCCACCTATTTAGTACACTCTGAACATTTGAGACATAATCAATGAAAGTCTCACTAGGTTTAGGTTTTAAATTTGAGAACTGAACCTGATACCCAGGGGCATCAAGTAAAAAGTGTTGCATTATCCTATCATGGATGTATTGATAGTTAGATCTAAGATCTGTTGGTATTGATTCTATCACTTTAAGGGGCTCACCACTTAGGTTCTTCATATAAATCATAGCCCACATGTCTATTGGAACTTGGTGATATTTAAACTGATACTCGACATTTTCAGTCCAGGCTGATATGGAATCTTCTTTACAATATGGTTTGATAATATTTTTGTATTTGTTGAACTTATTTTCCTCTTGTTGACTTTTTAGTTTAGTGGCGGAGATTTCTGCGTGTGAGTCTACATCCATACCTTTCATCTTTAACTGTGTCTCTGATTCTACTTGAATTTGTTTTTCCTTAACTCTTGCCATTTCATCTATCTCTTTTTGCTTTAGTTCTAATTCTTTTTGTTTTAATTCTTTCTCCTGATCTAATTGCTTTTGCTTTAATTCTAATTCCTTGTGTTTAATTTCCTTATCTTGTTCTAACTGTTGTTGTTTAATCTGTAATTCTTTTTGTTTTGTTATCTCAGCTAGTTCTATCTGGTGTTGTCTTTCTCGTGCGCGTTCGTCTCTCTCAGCATTCTCTTTTCGTATACGTTCAGCTGTCTCAGCATCTTTTGCTTCTTTAAATTTCTGATCGGCATATTTTTCTAGCTCTTTACCTGTGTATTGCATTTCTTTACCTGCTTTTACGAAATCAGCTAAAGTAGCCATAATGTTAGGTACTTAGCTAGCGTTGACCTACACTGAACTCTTTATTCACTTATTTTTCTTTGATATGTTATGTTTCTTAATATATGAGCACTGCAAATTGTACTCTTTGTGTATAACCTGAAAAATTTAGTCCTGAAAAAACAGAGCACAAAAGTATGCTAATGCATCACAAGCTGAAAAAGAGATGCACTATTAATCACATTGCATGCCAAATATATTGAGTATACTCAACTTAATGTTCCCGAGAACAAGGAACACACTCCGGTAACACAGGTCACCTTGTTTGGCGCTTCGGTATCGCCACGAGTTTTCTATCTAGGTCACCTGTTTGGCACTTCGGCATACACACCAATCTTCTAATCAGCTGTTGTTCACCCTGGTTTACAGAGCAGCAACAATTAACAAATAGCAAACGACATATTATTCGACAATTTGATACAATGACATGCCCACGAACAAAACAGAATATAGTTTACTTAATATTAAATTGTCAATGTCCTGTCTTCGTTCTAACTTTTTATGCCTTTTGTCACTACCCTAGTTTAATCTATGTAAGTATTGTGCAGGCCAAGTCTAATTTGCATGGCCGAAAGTAGTGCCATCGTGACGGTCAACACAAGAAAAAGTACGAAAAACAAATTCAATAACTGCTTTAAAATAAACGAAAATATATTAATATTGTTTAAATAAACAAATATATTCAATTACTAATTCAAATCAACAAATAATAGGTATTCTAAAGCACTGATTCAGGCGGGCAGCAGCTTACCGATTTGTAAACATTCAGATGCTGAATGCCAATGGCGCAGAACAACTGCTTGTCAATCGTAACACGTCAGAGGCGCAGCGCTATTTTTAGCTTGCAAAAATCGATAATGTTGCTGGCTGTGTATCGCTCCGCCAAGAATCATTTTTGATAGTTATTCATAAATAAATAAATAATTACATGAATAAATAACAGAAAATAATAATATCAATACTTACAACTTTGAAGAAACACATGATTTAAGTATATAATATTTTACTAAACACAAATAAGCAATATTTCGTCACGATAGGCACAGTTTCGTTAGCAACTTGTCCTAGTTCTGCACACGTCAACCGTCACTGACACAAATTAAATTCACTACTTCACTATTTGTAAACTTAGTCTAGAGCCGTGGATGAGTGTATTAGCTTGGCTCTTTCGTCCAACCCACACTTCTGACACCACATTAATCTTCAGCCGAGAGCCGTGGGTGAGTGTATTAGCTTGAACTTTCGTCCAAGCCACACTTCTGACACCACATTAATCTTTGCCTGTCAACAACTCATGTGTAAGGCATCATCAGATTACTTCTCCCACACCACACAAGAAACTTGCAAGTCGTGTGAGAGGAAATAAATGGTACATTTTATTGCCGTTGGCTCTTTACAAGTACATAACAGTCGCTATCAAACCACACACAAAGCCACAGAATTGCCTATCACTAGTTTCCTAAACTCTAATGCTATCTCTATCTATTTGGTTACACAAAACTCCTATCAACACTAACACGAGGTGCTCGCTACAAAGTCAGTCCACTGTCTCCCTTTCTTACTCGCGTGGCTACACAGCACGCGGAAGGACCTTGAGGTGTCCTTCGGCTTTTTGCGTGCCGTTCCACCTGGCACGCTTACATTAGCTGTCTCTTGTTGAGTGGCAATCGTGGCTATCACGTAGGCGTGATCCTGTCGTGACCAGAGTGCTAACTGTCTGGTCAACGTCTCCGTGTCTCATGAGAGAACTAGTTAATAGTCCCCCATTCTATCACCTACCCTGCCCTGATATCGGGGCACTGTATCACCTCTAATCTATTTGAGGTTGACCACTCTTCCCGGTGGTATTCTATCTTGAGAAGACCTCCGCCCTTTATATACCAGTCTTTGACACTATATGCTTGTGAAACCTGGACTGTTTATCAGCGACACGCTAGGAAATTAAACCACTTCCACACAGTCTGCCTTGGGAAGTTACTGAAGATTAAATGGCAAGACAAGATCCCAGACACTGAAGTCCTAGAAAGAGCGTCCATGCCCAGTATCCACACTCTACTAATGAAGAATCAGATTCGCTGGGCTAGTCACTTGACTCGCATGCCAGATCACATGCTCCCTAAAAGAATTTTTTATGGCGAGTTGCGTTGTGGTAAACGCTCCCAAGGCGGCCAGAGGAAACGCTTTAAAGACACTCTGAAAATCTCACTGAATGCTTTTGGAATTCATCATGACACCTGAGAGAATGCAGCCAGAGACTGAAATTCGTGGCATGCATCATTACGCAAGGGTGCAGTCATATGTGAAGAAACCAGGACTGCAAGAGCTGTGAAGAAAAGGCAGGACAGAAAAACCACTGCAGGAAATCCTCCTCCAGAAACGTCAAGCATTCTTTGTCCACATTGTCAAAGAACATTTCGAGCCAAAATAGGCCTTATCAGCCATCTTAGAACTCACGGCTCCATACTTTCAACCCTACTGGATGAAATGAATGGTCATCATCATTCTTCATGGACAAACAACACAAAATGCATTATGGTGATGATGATGATGATGATGATGATGATGATGGTGGTGGTGGAGGTGGTGGTGGTGGTGGTGGTGGTGGTGGTGGTGGTGGTGGTGGTGGTGGTGGTGGTGGTGGTGGTGGTGATGGTGGTGGTGGTGGTGGTGGTGAGGGTCATGATGATGATGATGATGATGATGATGATGATGATGATGATGATGATGATGATGCTGCTGCTGCTGCTGCTGCTGCTGCTGCTGAGGAGGAGGAGGAGGAGGAGGAGGATGATGATGATGAAGAAGTTAGGTTTTGATGGTTCAAACATGAGGCAGAATAAACACAAAAATAAACGTATACTGACAGCTTAAACAGCCGGACATCAAATGATAATGCAGGCCACAGCTACTTCAAACAATATTGGATAAATGAGAGGAATGAAGAATGGAGACTGTCAAAGTCTGCTCCAGACTGAGCGTTCAGTTGGACATTTGATGTTTGTCAGTCGACATAACTGTCCTAATGTTCCGCTCCCGAAATACCCCCCCCCCCCCCATGAGATGGATCTCCAACATGTTCTGTCTCCAGGACTGGAGTTACACCCTGGCAGACAGCTGTTAGTCCGTCTCTTGATATTCACACTTGTACCTACGTAGTTCTTGACGTCTTTCTATTTATCTTCCTCGTATGTTTACTGTGGTTTTATTTGTTTTAATATAAGATTGCCTCATGGTCTCAAGTTCATTTTCTATTTATTTTTTCTATTATGTTTAGTTTGGTTTGATTTGTTTTAATGGTCTTAAGTTTAACGACCGCAGGGAGAGGATCTTTATAGGGGGAATGACTGCGGTCACCGACTAGTATCGTTACTGGCAAGAAAGAAAGCAACGATAAACTATCTTCTTTTAAAATGCCTCGCACATTATATCATCATCATCATGATGTGCTCTGCCGGCTGGTGTAGGCGCTCATGGCTCTCCACAGATCTCGGTCTTTGGTGTTCTGCATCAACTCTGCTGATGATTAACGTCATTCACTATCTCTGAAATTTAGGTTGCCATGAAATCTTGGGAAGATAATATGGTAGTTTCCCCTTGTCTTCCACATCCACATGGTGATCTTTTACCTCTGCCTATGACAGCCATTTCCGACGGTCAGGATAAGTGAGTGCCCTGCTCTACTCAGCTGCAGAGATGTCGCACATCATATATGTAGAAGATATGTTGGAAGTCTACATTCTTCGGACGTGTCATAAGAAGGAGGATGACTGAAGTTTGTTGTCACAGCGCAAACCGTATCCGATGGCGCACAAATCATTCAGTCAATCTACAATGTCTAACAGGAAATGTACGGGGGAAGCTCAGGTGGTGCGTGTGATATTAATCATATCAGCTCTAGATAGCCGAGTATTATATAAAACTATGTAAGTAGTATGTCAGGTCCTAACTACTTATGATTTGGGGGCCATCGAGGGGGGCCGGAAGTCGTATTTCCCTATATGAATGTTATACCTCCCACACTGGCCCCCCGTGAAAACGGCCCGCAATTGACCCAGATATTTTGAACTTAGCGGGTGTTTTTCTTGGGTTTGGATGACTACTTCCGGTTGTCACTTCCGATCCATGGCTACCCCCATACCCAGGTCCCCCTACCCATGTCCCCCGTACCCGAACCGGCGCGAACCGGATGTCGGCGCGAACCACGGCGCGAACCGAACCGGACGTCGGCGCGCGAACCGGGCCTCGACGCGTGTGTGCACCCCGGCGGTGGTCACGTGATGTAATCGAACCCCAGTCATATCGACCCTTCGCTGAAGAAGACCGAAGTCAATATGACAGAAAATGATTTAGTCCATCTCTCGAGTTTTTTTTTTTTTTTTTTTTTTTTTAATTAGGGTTTGGCGGTCATCCCAGACTAGCTGGTTCCCCGCCTCCCCTGTTTTTGGCGTGGACCCTTAGTCCCACTGTGAGCTATTGCCCACAGTGGTCCACCGGGCCCACATTTAAAGTGATGCTAATGTGAGGGTTTTTTTTTTTTTTTTTTTTGATCACCCGGCCCCCGACCAGGCCAGGCGCACTACTGCGGGTAATGCAGCAAATGCGCCTGATCTTAGCCAAGGGACCGAGATTGATCATCCCGGCCTCCGACCAGACCAAGCGCACTACTGGAGGCCAGCAAATACACTTGATCTTAGCCAAAAGGCCGAGAAGCGAGTTACCCCGAGTAGGTCAAGTAATGACCGTCGTAATAAACTTTTTTGCACGGCTCAGTATGCTAATTCGCCAGGTTTTCCTTACCCATGTATATCCTTTACGCGTTTGGTGAAAATCTGGTTAAGAATATACTAGATACACATACAATTTTTTTTAAAATTAATTCTAAAACTTAATTAATCACCAAAATTTCTTGTATGTATACTGGCGAGTAGTTACGTCAATATAAAACTTCGAGTCTCCGTTAAAATAAACCATATCTTCCCGAGATATACATTAAATTATGTAATATTATTAAACCCCACAGTTATATCCCTTAATTATAAACGGATGCCAAGGGGACAGTAATCGGTCCCTTGACTAAACCAGAATTGTCCCCCTTCTACACACTAACTTCCCCTGACCCCCAATCATTACCTGTGCGCACAAGCAACAAGTGAAGCTTCACCGAACACGCCCCGCGAGAAAAATACAATGGCTGACCAGCGACCGCGAGATTAAACGATACCGCTCATGTAGAACGCCTAAAGAATTGTCAATCAACATGGACGGCCTTCAATGCTTATTGTAGATAGCGGTCGGAAGATTGTGAAGGGAATATCTGTGGCGAAAAAATAAAAATATTCCTATCCGAACCGTTATATATCCATCCATCCATCATGTGCCATGCCGGTAAGCGTGGGCGGTCATGTTCTGCCATCTCACTCGATCAACAGAGTCGTGGATCAGTTCCGTGTTTCTGTCTCGACCATGCCACAAGGCCAAGCCATCCAGATACTTGTTTCTAGGTCTTCCCCTTGGTCTGTTCCCCTCGATCTTACCAGTTGTCACCAAGTTCTCCAAATCATTTCTTCTCATAACATGCCCAAAAAATTGTGACTGTCTACGTCTAATGTCTCTGATCAGTTTACGATCTTCATTTGTTTCTTGAAGGACTTGTTCATTGGTCTTTCTGGCTGTCCATGGTATTCTTTGCATTTTCCTCAGAAACCACATTTCTACAGCCATCAGATGTTTTTCAGCCTGGCTGCTCATTGTCCAAGCTTCACATCCATATAAAAGTACAGGTTCTATGTAGCATCTCAACACTCTTTTTCTCGTTTCAATTGACATCTTTTTATTGGTCAGTATGTTTTTCATCTTGCTAAAGGCTACTTTTGCCATGGCGATTCTTGTTCTAATCTCTTCAAGGCATCTCCCATATATATTATTTGAAATATTAAATATAAATAGATATGTATGTATTTATGAATGTATGTATCTATGTATTTATATATGTATGTAATTCTATAGCTGTAGGTAAGTTGTCCCAGTGGCTTTATATACGTACTTGCCTTGATGACTTAGTCACGCGGGATATGTGTGCGCGTCTGTGTGTGTGTGCGTGCGTGCGTGCGCGCGCGCGTGTGGCCTATCAATTACAGGACATCACAGTCAGTCCCAACATTCGGTGGAGTGGTGTGCTTGCTGGCCATGTTTGCGATTCTCATTTTGAATTAACGACAATCATGTCACGTGCGTATGCGTACGCGTATGTGTATATACATGCGTGTGTGCATGCGCGCGCGCGTGTCCTATCAATTACAGGACATCACAGTCAACCTCAACATTCTTTGGAGTTTCGTGTGTGCTGGGCAAGTTTGCAATTGTCATTATATACGAACGACAGTCAGGTTATGTGCGCTAGCGCGCGCGTGTGTGTATGCGTGCGTGCGCGCGGGTGTGCTATCAATTACAGGACATCAAGTCAACCTCAGTATTCTACGGAGTGTCTGACTTCCTGAGACAAGTTTTGCAATTGTCATTATAGACGAACGACAGTCATGGCACGTACGCGAGCGCGCACGCGTTTGTGTGTGTGTGCATGCGCGCGCGCATGTGCTATCAATTACAGGACATCACAGTCAACCTCAACATTCTTTGGAGTTTCGTGTGGGCTGGGCAAGTTTGCAATTGTCATTATATACGAACGACAGTCATGTCATGTGCGCTAGCACGCGCGTGTGTGTTTGCGTGCGTGCGCGCGGGTGTGCTATCAATTACACGACATCACAGTCAGACCCAACATTCGGTGGAGTGGTGTGTTTGCTGAGTAAGATTGTTGCTGTCTTATTGAACGAACGGTAGTCATGGCAGGCACGTACGCGCGTGTGTGTGTGTGTGTGTGTGTGTGTGTGTGTGTGTGTGTGTGTGTGTGTGTGTGTGTGTGTGTGTGTTATCAATTACAGGACATCACAGTCAACCTCAATATTCTTTGGAGTTTCGTGTGTCCTAGGCAAGTTTGCAATTGTCATTATATACGAACGACAGTCAGGTCGTGTGCGCTAGCGCGCGTGTGTGTATATACATGCGTGTGTGCCTGCGTGGGTGTGCTATCAATTGCAGGACATCGCAGTCATCCTCAGTATTCTACGGAGTGTCTGACTTCCTGAGGCAAGGTTTGCCATTATCATTATGGACGAACGACAGTCATGGGGTGTGTGCTACCGCGCGTGTGTGTATATACATCCGTATGTGCATGCGCGCCCGCGTGTGTGCTGTCAATTACAGGACATCACAGTCAACCTCAACATTCTTTGGAGTTTCGTGTGTGCTGGGCAAGTTTGCAATTGTCATTATATATGAACGACAGTCAAGTCGTGTGCGCTAGCGCGCGTGTGTGTATGTACATGCGTGTGTTCGTTCGCGCGCGGGTGTGTGTATGCTATCAATTACAGGACATCGCAGTCAACCTCAACATTCTAAGGAGTTTCGTGTGTGCTGGGCAAGTTTGCAATTTGGTTAACAAAGTTTCCTACTTTTCATAAGTATGGGTGAGATTTGGTCACACTTTTCACATCTGGACAAACAAATCGCCCACTTTTCATAAGTTTGGGTGAAAGTTGGCCAAACTTTTCAAGTTTGGTTTTCAAATTCTTCTAATTTTTCATATGTTTGACTGAGATTTTTATGTTTGGTTTGAAATTTGGTTAACCTTTTCACATTTGGTTAACACATTTTCTTACTTGGTAAAGCTTTTTGCGCTTTGGTTAACAAAGTTTCCTACTTTTCATAAGTTCGGGTGAAGTGTGGTCACACTTTTCACAGCTGGACAACAAAATTTCCCACTTTTCATAAGTTTGGTTGACAGTTGGCCAAACTTTTCACGTTCGGTTAACAAATTTTCCTACTTTTAATATGTTTGACTGAGCTTTTTATAAGTGTGGTTTGAAATTCGACTAACCTTTTCGCATTTGGTTAACAAATTTTCCTACTTTTCATAAGATTGGGTGAGCTTTTTATAAGTCTGTTGAAATGTAGCCAAAATTTTCACCGTCTGGCTAACAAATTTTATTACTTGGGCAAGATTGTTGCCATTTGGTTAACAAGTTTTTCTACTTTTCATAAATTTGATTGAAATGTGGCCAAATATTTTCCCTTTTGGGTAACAGATTTTCTTACGTTTTGCAAAGTTTCCTACTTTTCATAATTTTGGTTGAGCTATTTCAGATTATGGTCGACAGTTTTTTCTACTTTGATTAACCCGTTTCCTTAGTTTTGTTGAAATATTTATTGAATTTGTCACCAATATGTATCATTCTCTCATCACATGATAACTATATACACCGTAAACACTAACAAAAAATTCAACAACCAAGACGTAATTATAATATATGCCTGTTTATTTTACAGTATTTCAAGTACATTTTACAGTATTTCAGTCCATTTATCAAGAATAAAAATGCATAATGTCATTATACGAAGTGGATGCTGTGATATGCGGTGGTATTTATATAGTATCATCACAACATTTTATTTTCACGTACAAAGCTATACACATTGTATGTTGTTTCTGGATTTCTACACGCCGTTGTCTGAGTAGATTGGTTTTTTCGGTTGGTAGCCTGGTATGTACATGTCACTTAGCATGTAATCATAAAACTGGTCTCCTGCTTGGTGGGCTGATATCTGAGTCTTGTAGATACCCGAGGCATCAAGCATCTGAGTGTCGGGCACATCATGTCTTCGGATAGTCTGGGGTTTCGATGTACTGCCCCGTATTTCACCATTATTCTAGGTCTGATCTCTTCCGAACTCGAAAATGTAACGTCAGCAGTGAAGTCCCGGTAGTGAATGCGACCTTTGTACCCGTATCAGTGGTTAGAAGTATTTCCACCGTATCGAAGGCGTAACGATTCAGCGGTATGTAGTGAGGTTTGTCGTAGGCGCGAAACACTGAGGTAGATCGCTGCTTCATGATAGGAACCATCCTTAGTAGTGGGACCATGACGTCTCCAATTGGTCTTGCCGCAATGAGATCGCAGTATACGTAGACATTTTGCAGGTCATTATTCAGGTCTATCGACCCTTCACCTTCAATTGTATCTAGTATCTCTTGTAACTTCTCACTAAATGTAATAGTGGCCCCGGGTTCGAGTATTTTCACGATGACTTTCTTTGATGCATTGTCGAAATGGAATAGAACACAGAGTTGATCGTCCACCTTCCGATCTTTCATTAGGCGATTCAGTGCAGCTATAAACGCGTCTGGTGAACTGTACAGGCCTGAGGGACACACCTTTCTTATCACTCTACCATTGGGTGGGATGTATCTTAGCCATACTTCATTCTCTAGCACATTGCAGAAGTAGTTAGGGAATTGAATTTCGGCCAAACCCACTTCAAAATATTGACTCACCTCTATAGTCTGCGGTAACTTGACGAAATAGTGACCTGGTGAGTTCTTGGGAAATATGTTCGGCGAAGCATTACTCGGTAATGACAGGTAGAAGCTCATATTTTAGGGTTTGGTAGCATGTAACCCAGACAGCTGCTTAGAAGAGCGATCCACAACTTGCCCTCGACCGCTTTGACGTTGTCTCGAGACAGATTAAATAGTGATACGCCAATGACTGTGTATATAACGACCAGTTGACAGAAGAAGACAATCTCTAGTCGCGGCACTCGCCGACCACACATGCACCAGAACGAATTTTCTTTCCCTTCTGGGGTATTTTGTGAGTTAGTTTCCACGTTGGTTTCTTCCATTACCACTGTTTTTGACCTACTGGGACATTACACTCGTGTCTCGGTTGTATCATTAGTTGCTATTGGGAAATGCAAAAATCAGTGCTCGAGGCGCTCGTTGTGGGACATTATCGGTACTAAGGACACTACTTTCTGTATGCAGGTTGATGGATCAGCCCTGTGGATGTGTTGATTGGTGTCGCAGCCAGCAGCCCCCAAATCATAAGTAGTTAGGACCTGACATACTACTTATGTAACACCATCTGTCCAATACGCGTCGAGGTGTGAAAGGGTCCTTTATTTATTGTCATAACTGATGGGTTCTAGTTTCCAAGAAAAGACATATTCTAATGTGTAGTACATATTTAGAGGTGACGAGAAGAGTTCTTATGGGCTATATTACGCCAATCATGGTGTACGGAAGCACATTATAGACAATTAACAGGCATTAGAGGAATTATGTGGAAGCTGTAGAGATGTGATATTATAGACAAATGACGAGATCAGAATGGACGGATAGAAACGAACGAACGAATGAACGAACAAACTTTATTTTAAAAGGGTAACAAATTGGGCACGCAGGCCCGTCTTACATTCGGCCCTTTCAATCACTCATCTTTCATTCATCAAATGTGCATGTTACATTAACATAGGGGAAAAAAACATTGTCAAATGGATTTTGTAAGCATAAACAATGCATATTACGCATGGTACATTCACATGAAGAAAAAAAACATTGTCAAATGAAAGCTGTAAACATAAACAGTGCATATTGCAATGTTGTGAGACACATCTCCCATCCACCCTCATATCCCGCAGCCACCAACACATCCCCCACCCACCAAACCTCCCCCACCCACCCACACATAACTCCACGCACTCACACAGAACCAGGAAACATACATGCCGCCACCCACCCACTGATCCCCCAACCACACACATTTCCCCACCCACACACACATCCTCACACACCAAGAAGAAGAAGAAGAAGAAGAAGAAGAAGAAGAAGAAGAAGAAGGAGAAGAAGAAGAAGAAGAAGAAGAAGAAGAAGAAGAAGAAGAAGAAGAAGAAGAAGAAGAAGAAGAAGAAGAAGAAGAAGAAGAAGAAGAAGAAGAAGAAGAAGAAAAAGAAGAAGAAGAAGAAGAAGAAGAAGAAGAAGAAGAAGAAGAAGAAGAAGAAGAAGAAGAAGAAGAAGAAACCACGCACACATACCCCCGCCAACCCACACATCCCGCACTTATCCACACACATATCCCGAACTCTCACAATTCTCCCTACCCACCCACACACACATCAGCCAACCTACACCCACTCACCCACCCAATATTCGCCACCTCTCAACTAAACATCCCCACCTATACACACATCCCCTTCCATAAACACATCTCCCCACCTGCCCACACATATCACCCACCCAAAAACACACACCTTCCACCCACACACACCCAGCCACCCACATATACCCCACCCACACACATCCGCCGCTCACACACATCTTCTCACAACTACACACCTCCCCCACCCATACACTCATCTCTCAAACACATCCACCCACTCATGTACTCATCCATCAACCACTCACACCCACACATCACCCACGTGCCCATCAACACATGCATCTCTCATCTACCCCCCCCCCCACCCACACACACCCCAACCACACAGCCGAACACACATTCCCCCATCCTCGCATACATCCTTCAATCACATGCACATCCCACACCTCCCCCACCTCTCACATATCTCCACCCATAAACACATCCCCCCATACACACATCCCCCACATACATTCCCCATACACATCCCCGCCCACACATCTCCCCACCCACTCACACATCCTCCACCTACAAACATCCTCACCACCCACACATACCACTCCACCCACTCACATTTACCCCATCCACACTCACACACTCCCAAAATTATCTTGTAAAATGTTATCTCACAAAGAGAACATGCTACTCTCATAAGGAGAATACAGTATACTCTTTGGACATGTTATGAGTAGGAGAAAACTGAAGTATATCGTCACAGGCGAAATGTTGGTGAAAAGAAGGGGCGGGGGAGACTAAGACAGGAGATGCTGGACAGTTTTACATTATGGCTTCGGGTAAAATCAGTATCAGAAATTATTGGCGAAAGGCTGTGTTCACATGATCACTAAGACCACACGGCATGGACTTTATGGAGAATAAAAATGACGTCATTTCGTGCACTGTGACCACCGAAAACAATCTTGTAAACGAGATTAACGGAAAATTGTTACTTTAGTGACTGCCTTTAAATATACTATCTTCTTCTTCTTCTTCTTCTTCTTCAGCGTTCCGAGTCATTGAGGTTCTTTGCTGCAAATACAATCCGTCTCCATTCGTCTCTCTGGTGGACCTTCTCTTGCCAGTCGTTGATTCCAAGTGCTTGTAGGTCTGTACATGTATTATCTCTCCACCGTCTTCTTGGTCTACCTCGGGGTCTACGGTCATTTATTTCCTGAGTGTAAGCGAGTTTTGTTTCCCTATTATCTTCCATTCTTTCTATATGCCCCAGCCATTGTAGTCTATTAGCCTTCATGATACCAGTGATTAGCGGGGACTTAAACAGATCATAAATGTCTTTGTTACTTCTTCTTTTCCACTCTCCACTTTGTGTATCCCTAATGGGTCCAAAGATGCGTCTTAAAATTTTGTTCTCAAAGGTTTGTAACAAGGCTTCGTCTCCTTTCGTTGTACTCCAGGTTTCAGAGCCATACAGCACAACTGGTCTGATCAGTGTTTTGTATATTGTGATTTTGGTGTTACGAGATAGCGCCTTTGATTTTAGTAGATGTTGTAGTGCATAGTATATCTTATTTCCAGAGTTGATTCTAGTTTGTATTTCTTCCCTTATGATGTTGGAGCAGTTGAAGATTGTACCCAGGTATTTGTATGTTTCCGTTCTTTTAATGGTCATATTATCTATTTGTATGTGGCCAGAGTTTCTAGCCATTCCGTCTCTTGAAATTACCATATATTCTGTCTTATCTTGGTTGATAACCAGCCCCATCTGTTGGGCTTTTCCCTTTAAGTGAGTCAATATTTCCAATGTCTTTTGTTCACTTTGCCCTATAATATCTATATCATCTGCATAACCAAGCAGCTTGGATGTTCCTCCAATATCACATTCCTCCTTTACCTTCCTTACAACTTTCTCTAGAGCCAGATTGAAGAGTAGCGGCGATAGTGCATCACCCTGTTTCAAGCCAGATGTTATTTGGAAGGGGTCTGATTTCCTGCCTTTATATGTTACTATATTATAAGTATCTTCCATGCATATACTATGCACTAAATAATTACCAAACTCAGCCTAGAGTGGCATTAGTAGATGAGTCTCAGCGAATACACATTTTTTTATAGCAGAAGTAAGAGAATATTTTGAACCTGATCCTCACTACTTCTTTAATTTGGTGGATTAATTTTTAGTATACCATGCACCGCTTAGCGGGGAGTCCATGATTTAACACTCTAATTCTGTGGCGAATGGGTTACGGGTACGGTTCGTAACCCCGCATACCGAGTTCAAAACACAACTGCGGGCGAATTGGCAGCAAACCACCTTGCTTTGGTTTTTACAAAATGATATGAGTGCCAGTCTTTCAGAAAGCAATGGCAAACTACTGATAGTAAACCTTTCAAGAAATCACGAACAGCCAAAAACATGCTGGTGTTGACTGTAACGTCCTGTAAAAGATATGCAACTAACATTTTTTTTAAAATGAAGACTGGGCGTAGTGGTTGAGAAACTATACGGCTAGGTTATAATGAAAATAAGGCTCGTATTCCACTCCAGCACTTATCCAAGTTTTTTCTGGTAATTTGTGTGTTAGCATGTGGTGGATTGTTTGTTCAGTTATACACTAGCTTTAGATAGCCTCTTTGGTAACTTTTTCTAAATTGCTTTTTAATTATATAACCTGCATAGTTGAATAGCTCTTGAAAAAAAAACAAATCCAACGGTACCTTATTCAAGTCTGCATGTCAATTGTAAGCCGAGATATTAATGTTTGTGTGTAAGTTTATTATTTAAAAGGGACATATAGAAGGAAAACGATTTTCAGCTTTCACTTTCTGTGACCCTACCTACACACTCACACAACTATCGATTTGCACTGTCGCCAAGGGAGATTAACACAGCGGCCTGTCTAACTCAAGGAAACATAACTCTGCCGGTTTATACACACACACACACACATACACACACACACAGATATATACATCTTCACGTCATCTGTGGCTGCACGCGAGTCTTGTCAGCCAGAGTAGACAGATGCATTTTGACAAAAGAAGTCCCGTTGGAAAGATGCAAAATGATCAATGAACTGGTCAATGCAGAGTGATGAAAATGTACAGATACATACTAAAATTGATGTTGAATGAAAACATGCATTCATTGGCATGCAAATCGCTGTGAATATTCCATAACAATATTAAATAGTCATCGCTGACAAAGCAACGGCTATTTCCGGCCATTGAAATATCACACCAGAGCATGCATCATTTTAGTTTGAGATGACCCTCCCGACTTTAATAGGCGAAAATGACAAGATTTACGTAAAAGTGGATTATACATCTAATAACACATACTAGAACAAACAAATACATCTACTTAGCACGTGATTTGCGGGTCTACTTACGTCTGAAAATGTCACTCTGTATCTCTGTGTAGGAAACGAATTTCAGAAACACGAGATGTACACACGTAAACCGAGGAGGGAGAAACTATATAAAGTAATCGGTCCCTTTTTTAAAGCGATCTTGAAATAATCGGGAAATTTAACATCACGAGTACTCTAAACCTCCTTATATTGGAGACACAAGAAATAGTTGCCGAACAAAACCGCAAATATATTTCCGTTAAAATGCGGCAATCTGTATCGTAGTGGCTAGCTTTAGATTACCATTACCAATGTAGGTTTAGTGCGTACTCTAAGAGTTAACTTAGAGGGTTTAGTGTGTACTCTAAGATTAACTAGTGAGTTTAGTGTGGTCTCTAAGAGTTAACTTAGAGGGTTTAGTGTGTACTCTAAGAGTTAACATAGCGGGTTTGGTGTGTATTCTAAGAGTTAACTTAGAGGGTTTAGTGTGTACTCTAAGATTTAACTTAGAGAGTTTGGTGTGAACTTGAAGAGTTAACTTTGCAGGTTTAGTGCGTACTCTAAGAGTTAACTAAGAGGGTTTAGTGTGCACTCACAGAGTTAATTTAGAGATTTATAGTGCTTACTCTAAGAGTTAGCTTAGAGGTTTAAGTGCGCCAGTAAGAACTAAGCGATTTATAGCGCGTGCTTTAAGAGCTAACTTGGAGGTCTGAGATCAAAGAAAGAAGAAAAAAAATAAGATAACATATAGAAAATCAGATTCATAATATAAATGTAATCTTATGCAAACCACGAATCCACAAAAACACGCTGTCAGAAATGATCACAGATATTATACATCTTAATTATTCCGTCAAAGAAAGAAGTTTCTCACATCTTCAGCATGTAATAACAATTCACGAAAGGAGAGACAGAGAAATAACAAAACAGAAAATAAAATTAAAGGTGAAAATATGTTTCACGAAATTGAGAAATACATTTTAACACACAGAGAGAGAGAGAGAGAGAGAGAGAGAGAGAGAGAGAGAGAGAGAGAGAGAGAGAGAGAGAGAGAGAGAGAGAGAGAGAGAGAGAGAGAGAGAGAGAGAGAGAGAGAGAGAGAGAGAGAGAGAGAGAGAGAGAGAGAGAGAGAGAGAGAGAGAGAGAGAGAGAGAGAGAGAGAGAGAGAGAGCTAACCCCGTATTTTAGATGTTGTAAATACCTCACTGTTCGCGTTTACTCCCCCATGAAGTTTTCTTGTACCTATTTTAGGCTGTGAAGATCTGAGAGCTAATGTCAGTGGAAAACATCATCTCCGCCTCGAAGTGGATTCGACCATACGATCACCAGGTCAATATGCAGATATACTAGCTACTGAGCTACCACGGGTCTTCCTTGGCAAGTGGATCTATTCCGATCCCGATACCGATTTGAAAGGGGGTGGGGTGGGGTGGGGGGGGGAATTTCCACCCTCTGTGTCGTTAGTTATATTTGTGGTGGTTCATCGTGCGGGTTAAGTTTCTCTCGCTTCTGTGCCAGTGTTAACTGACTTATCTATTTTGAAGTGTTTATTTATGCCTGTGACGCCAGCTGGGGTAGTGGCCGGTGGGTTCTCCTTTTTGTTCGTCTCCTCTGGCGGGGATCTATATTTCTTATTGTCAGAGTCTACCGAAGTGCAGGGATGCAGTGACATCGTTACGCCCGCCAGGTGACTTAGTCCCCAGCAGGGATGACGTAACTTCGTTACGCCGGCAGGCGAGTAGTAGTCACCTGCCTGCAAGGTTGCTGGCTGACGAGACGCCAGCGGTCAGGCAAGGACGCACGCATGTCTCGTGAAGCCACCTCAGGTGGAGAGGCAAGTTGCGAGCGATAGGGAGACAGCTCTGGGACGTCGACTGGACCGGACGCATGATGAGAGAAAGGCGTTGTGTGGTTTCTGTGCCTGAAAGTCGAGTGTCTGGACATCTTGAGAGTTAGACTATGAGCTGTATTGTGGATGTAAGTGTATTGAAGTATCAAGTATATCTTGTTGTGATCATCGTACTGTATATGATCTGTAAATAAATCCATTGAACGTTGTGTCGTTGAGTCTGAGTCAAATCACGTTGTACTTGTACTGTCTCACATGTGTTAGGTTAGCGAGCCAAGTTTAAGACCCTGACATGTGTGGACGTGGTGGCATTCGTCCGGCTTTGAAATGAACGTGTTTATGTGATTAACGGTTAAAACTAGAGTTTGTGAACTTAGAATTTTTGTCAAACTTGATTGTACATGTAAATGTGATCGTGGAAGGCTCATTTTGATATAGTATTACATTGTTTAAACATGGAGACTAGTTGTGAACGTACAGTGCATACATATTGTTTGATCTTGTAAACGTGTAAAACATTTGTGATTGTTACATATTGTAACATATTGATACATATTGTTTGATCTTGTAAACGTGTAAAACATTTGTGATTGTTAAATTTGTCACCGTTTTGACCTTGTCGACATTGTGATCTTGTCGCCATTGTGACCTTGTCGCCATCTTGTAAACTTGATGTCTATGTCCTTACTGAATGTCATCTTGATGTAAGTGATGTGTCATCAATGTTGTAGCGTGTTGAGATACATTTAGATTGTCTTTGTAAAGTAAGTTGTGGAACGCAGAAAGTCTTGGAAAGAAAGTGACTTGTGTTTTGAAAAAAAATAAATTGTTGACTGACAACATTACGACATACAATTACACTCAACGCCATACAAACCTACTCAATACTTAGTGACAAGCAGGCACACACCATCAAATAGACACTAATTTATTTCCTCCAAAAACAAAGCAGGTTTTTCCGTACC
Organism: Cepaea hortensis; assembly: GCA_963921405.1. Lineage (NCBI taxonomy): Eukaryota > Metazoa > Mollusca > Gastropoda > Stylommatophora > Helicidae > Cepaea > Cepaea hortensis. The sequence continues at coordinate 128,917,815 of OY992880.1, read as the reverse complement.
ATCTGATACCAAAGATAGAACGACGCAAGACGTTATATATGTTGGCACTTAAGTAAAGTTGGTTGCTTGTGCTTTACAGGACGTAGCAGTCAACCCCAGCATTTTGTTGTTATTCAAGATTTACTAGGGAAGTTTATGTTCATTAATTTGCCATGGCTTTTTTGAATGACCGACGCTGATGCCATTGTATGAAAACCAACGCAAGGCGTTTCGAACACATATCGACGGAATATATAATAGATGCCAGGAAACCTGTGAAGTGAAGGCGGGCGGTGCGACATTGACCACACCACCCGTCAGGTGCTGATCGGTCATTAAAATTATGGGCCTGGCATCCTATACGAAATAAGCATCAAGGAGTGGAGAAGAGTGTTTTTACAGTTACATCATCGTCATCGTAATCAGCTTCCACTTTTGCCGCCAAGTGTCGTAGGGAGGATTAGTTGACGTTTCAGCGCCCGATGGGTGGCGCTGGATAGTGTCATTCCGTGAGCTTGTACAATGTCTTTCTTTGATGTCATCAACATATTCTCTTCTCGAGCGCCCCTTGTTCTCTTATCCGATCTTCTGTGATATAGTGCCAATGCTGGTAACTGATGGTGTTACGTTGTAGCGAGATGGCCAAACTATTTGATCTTCTGTCTTTCAGTATTTGTGACACAAGCTGTTGATCCACCCATGAAGAGTTCCCTGGCTGATGATACCACTAGCTGCCTGACTCAACCTCTGGCTGCGATTTCCCCTATGAGATTAATGTCGTCCTGATCTTTCTCATTTCACCTTCCCCGCTGAAACAGCCTCTCCAGATGAGGCCCTCTGTTGGTTTTGCTGCACTTTCCACTGGATCAGAGAGAGCCGTCACCACATCAACCTTTTTCTAAAATAGCCGTCCAAAGAAAAAGTAGTAGCCAGACTATCAGTCTGTTCATTTTCTCGTACACTCGCATGCCCCGAGCAGACAGTTCATGACATGCTATTGACCTTTGTCTTATCAAGCGATCCAAGCCACACCGCGAGGAAAATATTCGTTTCTATGTTACGTGACATGCTGTACGAGTCTCTCACAAACATAATATGTGGTTCTGTGTTACTTTCCAGCTCTAGACATGCCTCTGTTACAGCCCCCCCCCCCCCCACTCCTCCACCCTCCATTCTATGCTGTGCGTGATATCATACGGCAAACTCCCATTTTTTTTTATTTTTTATTTTTTTTTTTTTTTTTTTTGGGGGGGGGGGGGGGGGGGTCGCATATCCTTTACAGGACATCGCTGTCAACACCAGCATTTTACCGATGTCGTTGATTTCTTAGCAATATTACGCTCAGTAGTTTGCCATTGCTTTCTGAACGGCCTGCTCATGTATCCAGTAAGTCATCAACGCGGCGAGATCCGCTACCAATTCTCGCGCGCTGCGAGACCCTACGTGGATAAACGGGATTACGGAGAAAATCGTTTAACTGCTCAGCCAGGGAGACTGGCTCCATTATTTATTAGGGTCTCTTAAACCTCTGCAGTAATGCCTCGCCCACTGCGATTACCTCGCATCACTGACCCATCTGTGTATATTTTCACATCACTTGGGCAGGAGTTGTCACTTATGAGTTGTTGCACGGGCGTCTCTGTCTCATCCGCCGATCATCTCTGATACCCTCTGTTCAACCTGACTATTCTCTATCTAAGACTGAGTCTTGGGCGACACATGCCCCGTTCCTATTCCGGCACTATTTACCAGTTTCACAGACAAGTTTACGCACCTTCAGCCTAAGCTGCCTCCCTCCTGCGCCTCCTGATAACATCCAATGCCTATCCAGAGGGTGCTTCTTGTATGCTGCGACCCTAAGGTACGTTTTTGCCTGTAGCACCGTGTGAATATCATATATGAAGAGCAGAGTAAGTATATGTTGCACACAATAGGCATGTCCCTTGTGCAGCACAAATTAACTCTCTAGGTCTCACTTTGCATGCGCTTCAGCTTCTCCAGCTGGCTGTCCGACATTGTCGGCACCTCCATACCATTCTCCGTAACTGAAATAATTAATTGTTGGTAGAGAGTGTATAGAAATCTCTATTCCATATCTGCCACTGTGGTCACCATCAGTGCATGCGTACGATTTGTGAGACCACCACTTTCTCGGGGTCCCTGAAAGACAAACTTCGGTCAAATGTTACACGGATGTTTTTAATTGTGTTCTCTTTCCTGATCGGTCTGCTATTGGCAATGATGTCCGGGACCTAATCGCTAACAATTTTGTTATGTAAAGAGAAACACTATACCCACGTACGAAACACAGCTTTGTGAGATTCGGCAGAGGGTAGCGTCTCGCTGGGTTTTGTTTTTTTTTGTATATGAACAGGTCTTTCAGAAAGCAATGGCAAACTACTGAACGTAAAAGGTGCCAAGAAATCAACAGCAGCTGACAAATGCTGGTGTTGATTGCAATGTCCTGTAAATAGGATATGCAAAGAGAGAGAGAGAGAGAAAGAGAGAGAGAGAGCCACAACACAGCAGCTTTATTGATAAATGGACACCGTTTCATGCACCATTCACTCGCTTTATCCACCGTAAACCTAATTTTTATAGGTATTTCTACGTAGTTCAACTCTGTCTATAATCAAAAGACCATGGTTTGCAAATGTCATGTTACGCCGAGTACCTACTGCCTATTGCTAATGACGCTATTGATATCCTGCTTGTGTAAGCGTTGAAAATCACCGGTATTAAATGAACGCCTTAAGGCGGCTGTTTCATCAGGGTTGATGACGGAACATGTTTTCTCGCGCCATTCGCTCACTTTATCTCTTTTGTAGTTCCTGTTGGGTAGTGCAAAGTTCAAAGCTCCAAGAGCCCATGCGAAAGAACGACCTTTCCTCGGCATTAAATTACTGCAGCCCAGTTGACGATCCAAGGGCACACCATAAGTCATACTTCACCCTGCTTTTAACATCTCTAGTCCCATGGCCACAACCACAGTTTCATGCTCTCGCTGAAATCCTTCATAGACATCATGAGCCAGATGCATCACATTTGTCCAAATGCTTGTTCCTCGCCGATAACTCCCCAGTCTTCTTGGAACAGTCTGCATCTGTCTGAGTGCTCTTGAAGTTTGCTCGCGATAACCTTCCCCATAACTATTTTATAAAGTGTTGATCCTAAAGTACAGTGATTCAAGGGTGGTCTTTACTTGGCTTGGCGAGTACCGTCAGTAGTGTTGTTGAGTTGAGCTAAGAACCGACATCATTGCACTCAGGACATTCCATACGCGCTCCGTCTCCTTGTTCAACAGTCAGCGAAGAGTCACACTACTAATCGCTCCCACCGCTATCTGATTGAAAGGTCTCCTGATCTTTCTCTCAATTTTGAGATTCTACCAGAAACCCCTCCCAATCCCTCGCAATTTCATCCTTTCCACATACGGGTTCTCAACCTGTTCCTCCACTTTCTCCACCTGGTCCCACAGGCGCACGACCACCTCTCGTTGTCCATATATAATCGACCACTAAGAGGTGTATTCCCTGCCAGCCTATCAGCCTGTTAATTCCACCGCACTTTCGTTAGAAAGCAACGGCAAATTACTGCACGTAAACTTTTTTTGAAAATTATGCTGGGGTTGTTTTGACCGAAACGTTCTACAGGGTGGGGCAAAATGATCTGACACATTTGTAACTTTAATAAAACTAAATTAGAAATAAATGAACAAAAAAGTATTTTTTATTTATCAAATGTACACATGATGCCATTTTGTTTTATGTTGTTTGAATAATGATTTGTGTGGGGAAATTCAACAATAGGTTCCCCGTACTACTATTGTGATTTTCAGTGACGAGGCCCATTTTCGTTTGTGTGGAAGCGTGAATAAGCAAAATTTCCGCTATTGGTCCCAAAACAATCCTCATGAGTTACACGAACCCCCTTGCACAGTCCTCATGTAACTGTATGGTGTGCGATAGCAGAATTTGGCATTTTGGGTCCGTACTTTTTTTGAAGAAGACAATGTTTACAGTGGCCGGTAACTATGAACGATATTGCGTGTTGCTGGACACTTTTCTGCGACATAAATTGGATTAACTTGACGTCAGAAACAATGTTTGGTTCCAACAAAATGGCGCAGCAGCCCACCCGTCTAGACGTTCAATGAAATTTTGAGGGAGATATTCCCCGGTCATTTAATTTCATTCCGATGTGACCTCGGTTGGCCTGCCCGATCACCTGACTTGAACCCGTGTGATTTTTTTTTCTCTGGGGATACTAAAATCAAAGGTATACATTCATCGCCCCCGATCTATTGAACAATTGAAAGATGCAATTCATCAAGAAATTGAGTCTATTCCACATGAAATGATCCGCCGAGTTATGGACAACTTTCGCGAACGTCTTCAACAGTGTGTGGACAATAACGGCGAACATTTGACTGATGTAATTTTTAACAGAAAATGAAATTAAATATATCATATGTACATTTAGGAAACCAAAATACTTTTTTTCATTATTCAAACAACATAAAACAAAATGGCATCATGTGTACATTTGATAAATAACAATACTTTTTTGTTCATTTATTCTAATTTAGTTTGATTAAAGTTACAAATGTGTCAGATCATTTTGCCCCACCCTGTACAATAAACATGCACCATTAAAATAAAGCTGATATTAAACATTCATAAAGAAAGCAATACTAAATAAAACGTTCACTATAAGTGACTCCTTCGCACGCACTTGAAACTTTCAGCCCATGCCTGTAAGCGTTAATCTCTCCACAGCTTGCTCAAGCAAAGAGAGAACGAATGTAAATTTGCTAACAGGCGTATGTATGTGTTTGAGCATACCTTATTCGAATATGTCCCATTGTCCCCTATAAGAGCAAACACGTGCAGGAAATCTGACCTACTAGAAATCGATATTCTAACAAATATGTTTGCCATGGGCAATATCGACTCATAATTTGTGCTTCTCTGTAATCGATTCTTTAATAGGTATAGCGGCTATATGAGCATTAGTTTGATGACATTTAAGGACATGCGGGCGAAATCAATCTCTCACGTCCTTCAGGAAGAAAAGACTTAGTTTCAACTGGAGTACGGCCGAGTTAAATATATTAGCCAGTTGAATGGGTTAATAGGCTTTACAAGACACTTATAAAATATACGATAGTGATTATATAGCCTAGTCATTAGGTTGGTTAGTTGGTTCGTTGGTTGCATAGAAGAAGAAGAAGAAGAAGAAGAAGAAGAAGAAGAAGAAGAAGAAGAAGAAGAAGAAGAAGAAGAAGAAGAAGAAGAAGAAGAAGCAGCAGCAGCAGCAGCAGCAGCAGCAGCAGCAGCAGCAGCAGCAGAAGAAGAAGAAGAAGAAGAAGAAGAAGAAGAAGAAGAAGAAGAAGAAGAAGAGAAGAAGAAGAAGAAGAAGAAGAAGAAAAGAAGAAGAAGCAGAAGCAGAAGAAGAAGAAGAAGAAGAAGAAGAAGAAGAAGAAGAAGAAGAAGAAGAAGAAGAAGCAGAAGAAGAAGAAGAAGAAGAAGAAGAAAGAAGAAGAAGAAGAAGAAGAAGAAGAGAAGGAGGAGGAGGAGGAGGAGGAGGAGGAGGAGGAGGAGGAGGAGGAGGAGGAGGAGGAGGAGGAGGAGACATTTCAATAAAAAAAAGTCTCCTTTTTCGTTTGTCGAATGGTCCGAGATAAATGTCTGTAAGCTGCCTCATCACATTGATTTATATTCTCTGTATGTAATACTACAACTTCGATTCCCCACAGGATAGCACATGTTGTTCATGTTTTTCATTTACTTATCATTGTCACTGTATTGTCTTCCTTGTGTTTATGTATATTGTGTTTTTGTTTGCTGATGAATGCTAGTCGCAGCAACGTTATGTTTTCCGTTATTGTGTTATGTAAAGCTGCATTACTTCGTTTTTTTTTTTAAAATTATTATTATTGTTATTTACATCTGTTTCGAATGCGGTATCTGCGATTGCGAATTACGTTAGTAACTCATTTGCCACGGCGCTGGTGAAATATATATAAAGTATTTTTTTTAAAGCTTACAAGTCGAGAGGCTCGACTTCATTGCCCCGGGTTTTATCCCATACGGCTCGGTCTCTTTCCGCAGGGCAGCTTATCTAAAGCATCGCACAAAGCACGAACTCCGTAGCTCCGGCGACGACCCCCGGGAGTCTCCTAGAAAAATGCATTCGTGAACCGAAAGACGTGGCCCGGAATTGAACCCACAACTTTCGGAGAGCGAAGCAGACGGCTTGTACCTTCGCCACGGACACTCCCATTTATAAAGTACACTGACGTTTGGCCTGCTTTGTCAAGTATAATGTATCAATTTCAATGTCCCTAACGAGTAAAGAGAATTGTATCTTCTTGCTCCACTCCGCAACCTCTCCCAGATTATGTACAGTCTACTTTTAGACTGCTATCATAATTGTCTCCTGGATACACTCTTAGAGTTTTTATATTTAGACTTCTGTCTATACCTCCTTCAATTGTTCGATGTTTCTGAGTGTTGTTTTGCTGTAAATGTTAAGTAGGTCAGTCGACAAAACATGTTCTTGTTTGGCATTCTTTTATTTGCACGTTAAGTTGTCTGATGGCAAATTATTTCCCCTAATCTATATTCCTATTATCCTTCGTTCATTGACATCTGTACAGAACACTATATCGAAAAGATGTTTTATTTTGCCACAAGTTTTCAATAATCTGTTAACCATCCATATCTATAGGCAGCTTGACATTTGTAAATACCGTTCCATAAAAACTTATAAAGCAAACATTGCATTCAATGCTCCTGTATTCCCAGCAATTATACGCGCACATGATGAAAAAGGTGAATGCTCGATTAGGTTAATGTTAGTTCAATACAGTGCCGTCTCCACAGTGAAGGTTGGCTGCAATGAATCTCCAACACTGTCAGTTTCTCGCCTTGGTTGTGCATTCTGTCAGACTGCTGTTCGTCCATCTCTTGGTGTTATATTCCCACTTGTATCGTTGTCTACCTCTTCCTCGCTTGCCTTCAGCCTTACCCTCCAGTATGGTTTTTATGAGAGTGTTATGTCTTTTGACGCGGCCGAAATATTTTATTTGACTCTTTTTTTTTTTTTCATCAACTCTCTTTTTATTCCCAGTTTTCCTAGAACCTATGTATTTGATTGTTTTTGTTCCCATGGAAAACGACACATTCTTCTGTATTTCCATTCCTGTCTTCGGTATATTACGTGGTGAGGTCCCAATCTCTTCCATTGTGGCCAGCCGTATTGTCTATTGTGTCATGAACACGCCTCACGTGTGCCACACACTATGCTCTTTCGCCATTGATCTATACAGATTCATCAACCTTGTTCACCGTCCCAGTCTTTTGTCAACTAGGGATGGACATTCAATGTTTAGTCACATATTACCTCTATTTAACTCACTTGGTTTAGCCAGTCAGCCAAGACTGCTGCCCGTGGTGTGGCCACCGAAGTATTCGTGGAGCCATTCATGTTAGTTATAGGAATTTAACTGAAATAGGCTAACACTAGATGAGATTAATGTTTTTTTTTTTTTTTTTCGCAGATCCTTTACTTGACATCGCTGTCAACACCAGCATTTTACCGCTGTCATTGATTTCTTGGCAAGATTACGCTCAGTAGTTTGCCATTGCCTTCTGAGCGGCCGGCTCACTTATCCCGTAAGTTACCAACGCGGCGAGAACCGCTTCCAATTCTCGCGGGCTGCGTTACCCTACGTGGATAAATGGGATTACGGAGAAAGTCGTTTAACACCTAGGCCAGGGAGACCGGCAGATTAATGTTAGTTACAGGAATTTATTCAACTTCTGTTCAACATATGTACTATCAACATCTGCACTATTCAACATCTATCTGTACTATTCAACATCTGTACTATTCAACATATGTACTGTTCAACATCTGTATTATTCAACACCGATGGGACACAGTTTTGAACAGTGTGTAAAACATAACGATAGGCCCCTTGCCATTTGTAAACACCGATCTATCAACAGCCATGAAATAAACATTACATTCCGTTCTCCTGCATTGGCAGTAATTACACGCGTATAAAAGAAATAGACGAACGCTCGATCAACGAAATGTTAGTTACGGGAATTTAAAAGAAATACTTTTGTAAGTCCGATGAGCTAAATGCTAAAATGCTAGTTACAGGAATGTATTCAACGTCTATTCAGCAGCTGTACTTTACAACAACGATGTAATACAGAACAACACAATACGATATGGACAAACAAGGGTAAAGAAAATAACGCCTTAGATTATACATATGGGTGCAATGCTGAGGTAGGTGACAATAGTGAGTGGCACCTTACATTCTTGACAGACCAAAGTATGAGAGTTGCAATGTGGCCAAAATTCCATCGCAATGCCTGGGCAGAGCTTTAGAGAAATATGTGGTGCCCAAACGACATGTTCCCTCTCTCGGCCTTGCCTTGTGTTCTCCAGAGGAATGGGTAACCAATACGTCTGGCACAAGGTAGGCTGCAGACGCTGGCGGCTCAGTGTCAAACCGACTGTGTCAACTGGTATGAAGAATGAATTACACCGGCAAGAACAAGATACACCGAACTCATTCACATACTGTGAGAGGGAGGGGGGGGGGCATTATAGCGCAGTGTGGTCTGGTGGTCGTGTGTTTAAATCTTCATCAAGGCAAGTATATATTATTAATTGACCCGGGCTTCCAGGCCGAGTTAGGCTAACATGGATACGAACGAATGTTCTGGGAAGTAAAGGCATTCGACGTCATATTGACCACGTCACTCATTGAGTTCCCTGTGATCTATAATAATACAGGGTTAACATCATATCCTGGTCAACTCAATGGCCCTGAAATAAATTAGTTGCATGTCCTTCACAGGACGTAGCAGTCAGCCCCAGCATTTTGGCTGTTAGTGATTCCTGAGCAAATTTTACGTTCAATAGTTTGCCATTGCTTTCTGAACTACCGGAACCTATACCTTTTTCGAAAAAAAAAAACCAGCACCGCTGTGTTTAGAACCCGGGTATAAGGGATTACGAATCGCGTCCGTAACACCTTCGCCATGGAGTCCGGCAATGGCCCAAAAACATGCCAAGCAAAAAGGGCATGAATAAAGAACGGGCACCTCGAGACGAGCCGGCATATACTAGTAAGTATATATTGATATCGTCATCAGGTGTCTTGTTATTTGACCTGGGCGATCATGCTGCTCCACATCTGTCGATCACCAGTAGAATATATGGATTTGCAGATTGATGCCCATGCCATGATTAAGGCCGCTAAGAGTTATCTCACGTTGTCTCCGCCTATCTCTTTTTCCACAGATTTCCAGTTGTTGTTTTCTCATAGTGTGGCCAAAAAATATCGATAGCCTCAGGCTAATGTTTGGGATATGTTGCCTTTGTGTCTTGGTCTCTTTTTAGCTAGAGCAGATTGATTGATTGATTGATTTAGGAACCGACATCACAGCATTCGGGACATTCCCATAAGCGCTCCGTCCCCATCCTAGAGCAGATTTTACAATGAAGGCCAATAAATGATGCTGGATTTTCCATCAATCTTCACTTTGGAGACGGCATTGGAGGATGATGATGATGACGATGACGATGATGATGATGATGATGATGATGATGATGATGATGATGATGATGATGATGATGATGATGATGATGATGACGACGACGACGACAACGACGACGATGATGATGATTATGATAATGATGATGATGATGATGATGATGATGATGATGATGATGATGATGATGATGATGATGATGATGATGATGATGATGATGATGATGATGATGGTGGTGGTGGTGGTGGTGGTGGTGGTGGTGGTGGTGGTGGTGGTGGTGGTGGTGGTGGTAGTTGCCACTCTTGATAATGTAGTTTATGAAAAAAAACGTATGAAGATATACGCTGTGCTCTCTGCATTTCTCAAGAATGATTCTCCTTTTTTTTTCTTTTGTCGTTACATTTATCTTTATTCCGTGTGTCAGGTCTTAGTCAGATATAACTGAGCTACCGTATAACAGTAGACGGTACTACTTGCTTTGTGTTAGCGCCGAACGTTGGGCGGCGCTTACCAAACCCGACACCCCACATTGTGCCAACGGCTTCGGGCGGAAGAGCGCAATTGGGAGGGTACAAGCCTTACCCTGCTGCGAGGAAATGCAACCTAAAGACAACGTGTCATGACAGGGCAGACCAGGCCCTAAGCCTTGGTTGGCGGCTGGTCTAGGATCGAAGCTCCGACAGGCGGACAGTTAGAGCATTGCTTTACTGATCCGGCAGCTTCTGCAGCTTGTCTTGTTCCAGATGTATTGGTGTTACCTTTCCTCTGGAGTGAACTAGGCAGGCCGAGAGAAGGATCATGCTGCATGAGCAACACAGTCTCTATATTTTAGCCTAGGCTTTGTGCTATGGAGAGGCAATAACTCCATCCCTTACAGACTATCGTCTGTCAAGACGGCAAAGTGCCAATGATTATTTTTATTCCGTACAATACGGTACGAATTTACAAGGTGCATTGTATTTTTTTTCTTTACATTTGCGAATACAACAAAAACATTCATATACATGTGATTATATTACATTCATGGCATTGTGTAGTTACCTACACATTACTTAAGTGAAGATGATGGCGGAGTGATCGTCTGCTCTCGTTGAAAATGTGGTTCCTGTTTCTTCTGCACTGTCTGACTCTGAACTCTATTTGTGTTTGTAATGCGTATAACTGTGCTTCCTTCCCTTCAATGGTCTTTATGATGATACAGAACAAGACTTTGCTAGCATGAATTATTGGTGCGATAGTGCGATAGTTGGTGCCACATTTTCAATTTCATCTCTATAGGAGAGTGATGTCGATTGTTCTCTTTTATGCATAGGATCAAATTGAGCTTTTCCAGATCTTCACAAATAAAGCACGATGTTGAAGCTGGCTTCGTCGCTTGCCTGGATTAGTTCCCTTGGTGCATAGTCACAGTCTGGTGACTTCCCTTTATAGGCGCTTTGATTAATTTCTAGTGTCTTCGATGTTGGAATTAAGCCAGTCATCTGGTACTGTACTTTTTTTTTTTTTTTAGAGTAAAGCATATTCTAAGTGTGCCTGACGTCTCAATGTCGAAGGCTGAGTTCCTCCACCACTTCGCCCATACCTCTCCATGGAAGTCCAATTGCTAATCAGAATAGTGTATTTATGTGTGCCAAATATATAAAAGTGCAGCAGGGTCGAGAAAATAGAAACAAGGAAAAAAAGAAGGTATGCAGGCAGGCTGGAAGGGAGGAAGGAAGGAAGGGAGGAAGGAAGGAAGGAAGGAAGGAAGGAAGGAAGGAAGGCAGGCAGGCAGGCAGGCAGGCAGGCAGGAAGGCAGGCTGTCAGGGGCTGGAAGGGAGGAAGGAAGGAAGGAAGGCAGGCAGGCAGGCAGGCAGGCAGGCAGGCAGGCAGGCAGGCAGGCAGGCAGGCAGGAAGGAAGGAAGGAAGGAAGGAAGGAAGGAAGGAAGGAAGGAAGGAAGGAAGGAAGGAAGGAAGAGCGGGAAGGGCAGGAAGGGCAGGCAGGCAGGCAGGCAAGCAAGCAAGCAGGCAGATCAAGTAAAATGTATGTTTTAAGCCTCGACAGTGCATCCGCTAGGTTGTCCAATATGTGTATGTTTTTGTGTGTGTGTGTTAGACGTCACACTTGCTATCATTTCTAGATCTCTCATTCTCAAATGACTGGGATTTTTATATCACACACTGGTAGTATTGTATTTCTTCTTATTAACCTATATTCTGAATAAATATATCTTGTTTGTTGTTACTCGGCTGTACCTGTCCTATTTTATACTTTTTTTTTTCCTTTGTTACCTCCGTTTTTTTTGTTTTTTTTTTGTTTTGTTAATTGTTTTAAATATTTAAGGCAGTCAGTTTTTTTTTTTCCCACGAGCTTCAGAGCAACGCGACACAAAGAATTACAGAAAATGATAGATACAATAATAAAAAGTGGAAAAAGTACCTCAGCTAAATACTAGGCCGGCCCTGTGGTACCTGTCTCTACGGCTAAGGGTTTGCGAACGCGGTTTGTGAGCCCGTATACCCGGGTTCGAAACACAGCGGGGCTGGTTTTTTTTCCAAACAAGGTATAGGAGCCAGTCGTTCAGAAAGCAATGGCAAACTACTGAACGTAAACATTTGCCCAGGAATCACGAACAGCGAAAATGCTGGGGTTGACTGCTACGTCCTGTGAAGGACATGCAACTTAATTTTTTTTTTCATGTGGTGAAGGGGTTGCGAATGTAATTCGTAATCCCGCATACCGCTTTCGAAACACAGCTGCGGGTGATTTTGAATCAGACCGTCCTACGCTGGTTTTCATACAATGGTATGAAGTCCGGATGTTCAAAAAACAGTGACAAACTACCGAACGTAAACTTACCCAGAAATCACAAACATCCAAAATTGTTGGAGTTGAATGCAACGTCCTGTAAAGTATATGCAACTAACTTTAACTTCAAATGCCAGAGTTTCAGAAGTGATAGTAGCGGGTGCGTTAATCGACCTGATAGGATATCTCACTGACACGAGCACAGTGAGACGAGGCTTTTACGCCGGGGCTCGTCGACAGCGGCTATGTGAGGGAACTCCTGGCCACCAATTCAGGCCCACGAGATGTGATGGCCCTCTCACATTACAGACCTTTAGCAGGAAACTGCTTGGAAAGTAACAGTAATACACACACACACCCACACACCCACACACTCACACACACATACACACACCCACACACACACTCACACACACACACACTCACACACCCACACACACACCCTCACACACACGCGCGCACACACACAAACCCACCCACCCCCACACACACACACACACACACACACACACACGCACGCACACACACACACACACACAAACGGGTCAAACCGAAATGTCAAACTAACGTTCTTCTTCTGCGGCATTTTAAATCCTTAGAATGTATGCCCTCAAGCAACTCACACAAGGTCGACCTATGTTGTACTGGCTCCAGTAGTTCTCTCCATGGACTCCCCATAGTTTTCATCGCGGTCTCAAGCCCTCTTCCTCGTGCACTTTAGACAGTTCCACTAATATGGGGCAAGCGTAGCTATCCAACCCAGCCGAGGTGGTACAGTGGTTAACATGCTTGCCTGCCGGTCCTGTGGTGATATCTTCAAATCCTTATGGAGACAGGCTGTTATTTTTTTCCCATGGTCCATCCAGCTCAAAATGCGAACAAGACAAATTTAGTGGCACGTAACGGCGGCTGGGGTTCGTGATAGAATAGTGGCTAGACGATCGCCTATCGCCCGGTGGTCATGGGTTTGAACACCATCGGGGCGGATTAGGATTTTTAAACTTGACCTTTGTTTCCAAGTCGATTAAGCCGAACATGGGGACCAGGAAATATATTGGGAAGTAAAAGGCGGTCGGCGTTGTACTGAACACACGACCCATCGATGGCCGATCTGTCTAACATCATGGTTATAGGACCACATCCCTAATAAGCCTCATGTTGTGACACCTGATCTTCTAGTTACTTTACTTCTGATAGAAATTCAAACATTTTAGGGCAAAGATAACATCATCACAGATGTATATGTATCACACTTCCGTGTGTTGCCGGGGCCCATAAGGGAAGCAAAGAAAAGCAGCACTGCAGCCTACCACGCATGTCGTAAGAGGCGACTAAAGAGGCTTGATGGTTCCGTCGCCCTGCTACTGAGTGAATGCGTGGCGCGACACTGTGAGCTGTGAGTTTCGTGTGAAATGCTTTTGAATCTGCCCGAGGTTTTTTGGAACGTGACTGCATGTTCGGAGCGATGGCAGCTGGCTATGTCCCAGAGTTGACCGGTTTTTGCCTTATGCAGAAATGCGTGGCTGCTGGGCTTCTGGTTGACTGCCACTGCCATCGACGATGAACTGTATTTTCGTGGACTGTGTGGGTGAACATCTAGGAAACATCCAGATGGGAAAATGACTGCCGATTCCATCAGAGATGAACTGGGTGTTTCGTGGGGGACTATTGTGTTGACATTCTGGCGGCGGCATTATGCACAGTGTATCTGTGCGGGCTGTTGTTTGTCGAGACTCCTGTCTTTTCCACTTTTCACAATGGGCAGTGGGGAGCGTTTTATGTGATATTCACTGGCACAGGAACGGAGCATAATGGGGACGACCCGTTGCTGTGAAGTTGGAACCGTGACTAACTAACTAACTAATGTATCACAGAGATTTAAGAAACGATTAGGACAAGCAAAATGTCCATTCTATACAATGAAGATCATTGTCTGCAATCAATCCTTGTCATTGGAGATTAAAACAATAATTGTTGCCAATTATATAGAACCAATTTTAAAATATGGCTATAAATCCTGGGCAACGAGTAAACAAGCAAACAAATCCATTGTGATCTCAGAGATTGCAAGAGAATGATAAGCCTAGCTCAATCAATCAATCAGGTGCCACAACAAAAGTTGGCTGTAATGCATCTCCAACACTGTCTGCCTCTGATCTTGCTTGTATATTATGTTCGTTCATACCTCTGAAGTCGGAGTAGGTTCGCCTGATGGCGAGGGACACTGTTAATAGCGAAAGCTACCCCACACGCAAAATTCAGTCCATTACAACTATAAATAGTGTGTATGGACTACGCTTGAGTTCAAAGCGAGCGAGGGCCTTCCCCACCCCCCCCCCCACCCCAAAAAAAAATGTTCGTTCAACTCTTGATATAACCTTCCCACTGTATCGTTGTCTACCTCTCGCTCGTTTGCCTTCACCCTTACCCTCCAGTATGGTTTTTTGTTATAAACGTGTTATTTCTAATAGCGTGATTGAAATATTTAGAGACTAGAGAACAGTTAACATGTTTAATGTAAATGTTTTATCCTTGCTTTGAGCTCTTGTGTAGTCCACACACTTTCTACTTGTAGAGAGTGCACTGGACTCATTTTAGGGCCAGGGTTAGCTTTCCCTATAAGAAGTGTCCCTCTATATCAGAAATACAGTATCACGACTGTTGGAAGTACTTGTAATTTGCGTCCCCATGTTAAGGACGAGAAGTCAACATGTACTTCCAAACTGACAGATGTGTGAAATTAACCCGCTACGCGGCGATCAGTAGATAGTTTAAGCTCGATTAACTTCTCAGCCACGCCGACCTTCTCTTAGTGTTTTGAAACCGCTATCAAATGATGGGGTTGATTGCGAAGTCCAGTAAAATGTATCAATGAATCATCAAAAACCGAGGCGTAGATTGAGAGCTTTACTAGAACACGATTACAAGAAACTAAATGCACGTTGGGCTAAAGCCTTCGCCAGTACAAGACAAGCAAACAAAACCCGATATTACTACATGGAAAACACTACATGAATATACAAAGGTTACTTATCTGGATCCTTGTTGGTGAATACGTCTGAAACGATCAACGCGTTTGATGACTACCAGTGTAAAGCATATGCAACTAACCTAATTTATCATGGCATAGATAGCTAGAAATATAATATCATCAAATGGCAAATCAGAAGACGAGATCGAAAATAGATGCAATAAGGCAAACCAACTCATTGGACAAATGGCACCAGTTCTAAAGAACAAACATGTATCAATAACTACTAAGAAAGCACTTTACAACACAATCTTCCTACCAACTCTGTGCTACCAATGCCAAACCTGGACAATGACAGAAAAAGAGAAAAGAAAAATCACAACAACGGAAATGAGATTCTTGAGAAGATGAATACTCAGTGTATCAAGAAGAGATAAGATCAGCAATGAAGAAATCAGGACTAAAGTGTGGGTTATAGCAGCACTAGATTTTATTAGCAGGCAGCAAGTCAAATGGTTTGGCCATGCAAGTAGGTTACCAACTAACAGTATGCAACAACAAGCAATGATGTACAGACCAAATGGAAGCAGAGGAAGAGGCCGACCACGTAAACGATGGAAGGAGGGAATAGCAGAGACCATGGGAATATCGATAGGTGAAGACCTTAAGCGGACACTCTCCCGCTGTTTATACTTTACCTCGACACCGCAAGGTACAAGAGGAACCTGATGATATGAGATGAGATGAGACAGATAGGTATCAGTACACGAAATGTTACATTCTGTTGGTGATCGCCAGATTTGGAGAAGCATGATCGTCCAGGCCAGTCAGCAAAGCAATTACTAATGACGATGAAGTTGATTTTCTGAAACAGCTTATTTCTCGAATAGAGCATGTACAACAGAGGTGTCCAAGTATTGATTCTAAACATCCTCACAATAACAGCTGTTTCTTTTAGATTGAGTGGTACATTCGGGTTGTAGATAGATCACTTTCATTTTCCAACTGCATATCTTAAATGATTTATTTGGTTGTTTCGCGATTTGAGGCTTGAAGATTGAGCACAACCCACTACCCACGGGCAGCGATGATCGTATTCCGGTACTAACATTGGGCCTTGTCCACGTCAGAGTGGAAGCAAAAGACTCAAATAAAGTGATAATTTTAACACATAGAGAGTTGATGTAATGAAATGTATATATTTATATCATTTGAGCTTTTCAGTAGTGCATGTCCCTGACTGGACATGTAATCTTAATCACTCTCTCTCTCTCTCTCTCTCTCTCTCTCTCTCTCTCTCTCTCTCTCTCTCCCTCTCTCTCTCTCTCTCTCTCTCTCTGTCTGTCTGTCTGTCTGTCTCCGTGACTCTATTTTCTCTCTCTGACTTTACTCTGTCTCTTTTACTCTGTCTCTCTGTCTCTCTGTCTCTCTCTGTCTCTATCTGTCTCTATCTGTATATCTATCTATCTCTCTATGTCTCTCGTTCACTGTCTCTCTATAATCTTCTCTCCGTCTCGCTCTCTCTCGCCCACTGTCTCTCGCTCTCCCGTTCGTTATCTGTGTCTCTGTGTCTCTCGCACTCTCGCTTTCCCGCTCTTTGATTCTCAGTGTCTCTCTCACTTTCTCGCCTCTCTCTCTGTTTCTTTCTGTCTATGTCTGCCTCTCCGTCTGTCTTTGTGTCTCGCTTTTTTCGCTCTCCCTGTCTCTCTCTTCCTCTCTCCCTTTCTCTCTCTTTCCCTCCCTCTCTGTCTCCCTTTCTCTTTTTCTCTCTCTCTCTCACTGTCCCTTTTCTCTCTCTATCTCTCTCTATCTCTCCCCCTCTCCCTCTTTGTCTGTTTCTCCCTTTTCTCTCTCTCTCTCTCTCTCTCTCTCTCTCTCTCACTCTTTCCCTCTCTGTTTTCCTCTCTATCTTGCTCTTTTCTCTATCTCCCTCTTTCTCCCTTTCTGTCTCCCTTTCCTTTTTCTCTTTCTCTCTCCCTATCTAGTATATTTAGATGCCCCTGCATATATGAGAAAGGGACCATTGCCTATCACTTTCTTCTCCTTTCCTTTCTCTCTCTTCTAAATAATAACATCCCTGCCCTGTTCTTTCAATCTGCTTCATTCTGTCATTGCCTATATCTTCTTCCTTTCAGTTCGATTTCATTTCAAAGTTAATCCTCTCTATCTCTGTCTCCCAATTCCTTTACGCAGTTTTCCCAGTATCAACTCCTCCCTTCCTCTCTCGTTTATGCATATTAGTTCGCTACTATCCCATGCTTTTAATCGACTCTTCCCTATATAATCTTCCTTAGTTGGGTCATTGATTCTCTGAAATAACTAAATATCTTTCTCGTGATAATGACCACCTCTGTTGGAATCCCTCTCCGGGTGGGGATTGTTTCAAACTTACCTGTACTTCCAGGTCGGCCCAGACTACACTGAGTATCAGGAAACGCCCTGGGGAGTCAAGATGGCCAGTGGGGTGTTGACCTATCACCTTTCGTGTTCTCATCTTTAAAATATGCGACTGCCACCGTATACAAATGCTCAAATGCAAATAATATGGTTCTTTACTATTTTTACGGTTATCCAAAAAATTGTGGGGAAAAGAGGGGGGGGGGGTCTTTTTTTCTTCATAACTATTTTACCACCAGATATGATCGTACTTTACCAGGGCCTTCCAGACAAGTAAAGAAAGATAACGTCGAAACCTACAAACGTGTCGTAAAAGGCGACTAAGGTGTTTTGGTCATTGCATGCGATAGTTGTCAATACAGGCTGGATGTTATCCTTACCGAAAACTAGCCTTTCCGTCACAGGAAAGGTAGTCTGACAGAGAGCCTTTCAACTGTCCTACCTGATGATAAATGACGTTGGGAAGAGGTGATTTCTCCTCATCTCCCCGAGGTTCACGGTCTTCGCTGTGATGAAGCCTGCCAAAGACCGCCATCTTGAATGCTGTGAGGCTAAAAGAGAACGAACGAAAGAACGAATTTTATTTATTTAATTAAAGTTATCCCCTCGTAATTTCCACAGGCAATTTTATTTATTTAATCAAAGTTACCCCCTCGTAATTTCCACTTAAGAGGGCAGATTGAAAACATGGTTATCATCACTTTTTAATTATTACATGTCGTATAAAAATGAACAACTCAAACGATATAGTTCATACAACAACTAACAGTTTATTTGTTTTAATGTTGTTTTAGCAAACAATGTACCTATACAAGCTAAAAGAAGCATGGACATGACCGATATCGTCAATACAGTACGGACCCAGTGTATCGATACCGGCGAGTCTCTGGCGCTAGCTCGATTACACGATATGGGAGTGAAGCTCGTGGATACCGTCTTTGAGGGCAAGAGTGGCGCCATTACAACCAGCTCTTCATTGAAACTTTAAGCATAGATAACCTGAGATGGTTGCTGCATCGGCAGACTGGTCACACGTGGTGATGCTCAATGTGTAGGGATTCCATTGTGATAACATAACATAGAAATATATCTACGGCAGAACTAATGTATCTACAGCATTCAAAGACAGACTCGTCTGTACTTCCAACCACAGTTTGCTAGTTGCGAACAGATGTCAGTCTTGTAAACCATGTGTGTGTGTGACGGGATATATTAACATTATATACCTTACTGCATCAAATTTGCCACTGTCATTGGCATTTAATGGGTTCATACCCACCTTTGTATCGTCTTTCGGTTTCTTGACACTAACTTCACTTACATTATTAACACTGGTGTCTTAAATTGACTTTCTGTAAAGTAAAATAGTAATGGACCCTTTTCCAAATCTTAAGTCACGTTGAGCATACGGAGCCACACCCATATTTGTATAGACTAGCTGGCACTTAGTGGCTGCTGTGATCTGCGTCACGCCGGCCGCCTTAACGTCCCTAGAGTTTCCTGGTACCCCTTTTAAACTGGGTCAGTCTGAAAGGCCAGGACAATGTTTAAAATGCCAGTCCGAACCGACCAGCTATGACCAGCGGATGGGCAGGCGAGGGACTGGCCAGTAGGCTACGGGCTCCCTGGACTTTCTGAAGCCTTACATATTCAGTGCCAAGCAATACTTCATCTGTTTCTGGATAATTCCATTAGGGTGTGTTTGTTTGTTTTTTAACTTCATTCGCTTCATCCAGTTTGTGTTTTGCCCTGCAATATCCCGGCTGTTACTTTATCTCATTCTGTCATATAATGTCACTATTTGAACTGTTGTACAGGTAACATGAACCAGGTGTTTGTAAAGGCTCACTACACTGTGCAGATACTGTATTGTGAGGTGTTAGACCTTCTACACATATTCCAAGTCACGACATACTGGGTGAAGTGACTATTTCCCTTCCCAGTCACCGTTCCTTCTCTGACAATACCCAGACAATTCTGAAAATTCTCTGGTATCCAAGTGAATCGGTACAAGTCATAACATCTGATGGGAGATGCCTTGTAGAGATTAGAACAAGAATCTCCGTTGCGAAAGTAGCCTTTAGCAAGATTAAAAACATACTGACCAATAAAAGGATGTCAATTGAAACGAGAAAAAGAGTGTTGAGGTGGTACATAGAGCCTGTTCTTTTGTATGGATGTGAAACTTGGACAATGCGCAGTCAAGCTGAAAAGCATCTGATGGCTGCTGAAATGTGCTTTGTGAGGAAAATGCAAAGAATACCATGGACAGGCAGAAAAACCAATGACCAAGTACTACAGGAGACACATGAAAATCGTAAATTGATTAGAGAAATTAGACGTAGACAGTCAAAATTTGTTGGACTTATTATGAGAAGAAATTGATTGGAGAACTTGGTGACAACTGGCAAGATCGAAGGGAATAGACCAAGGGGAAGACCTAGAAGTAAATACCTGGATGGCTTGGCCATATGGCATGGTCGAGACAGGAACACTGAACTGATCATGACTCTGATGATCGAGTGAAATGGCGAGTCATGACCTCCCAAGCTTTCCGGCATGTAACATGAATGTTTGATTGATCCATTTTATGAGGCGGTATCGACGGCAGCAGTTTTATATAAGTGTAGTGAGACTATAAACACCCGGTATGAAATTATAGTATTAACTGCTTCGGGTAGAAAGAGTCGGCGCAACAACTGCTTCAGATAGAACGAGTTTATATTAACAACTAATTCAGAAGATGTAAATTAACAACTGCATCAGATACAACGAGGTAAAGTAACAACTATTTTGGATAAAACGAATTAAAGTAACGACTGCTTCAGATGCAATGAGATAAAATAACAACTACTTCAGACAGAACGAGCTAAAGTATCAACTTCTTCAGATACGACGAGCTAAAGTACCAAAACAAGTATTGGGGAGTAAAGGCGACCGGCGTGGCAGTGATCACACCACTCACAGACAGACGACTGATCTATACAAATATAGCACTAGCACATATGTCCCGTGCGCTTCAATGTACGTAACAGGGACTTTGTTTACTTGTAAGGAAAACAACGAAGTGTAACACTGTAAGCTGCTGTGTAGGTGGCAATACGCGACTTGTAGGGAAAACAACGAAGTGTAACACTGTAAGCTGCTGTGTAGGTGGCAATACGCGACTTGTAGGGAAAACAACGAAGTGTAACACTGTAAGCTGATTTGTAGGTGGCAATACGCGACTTGTAGGGAAAACAACGAATTGTAACACTGTAAGCTGATAAGTAGGTGGCAATACGCGACTTGTAGGGAAAACAACGAAGTGTAACACTGTAAGCTGATGTGTAGGTGGCAATACGCGACTTGTAGGGAAAACAACGAAGTGTAACACTGTACGCTGATGTGTAGGTGGCAAATACGCGACTTGTAGGGAAAACAACGAAGTGTAACACTGTACGCTGATGTGTAGGTGGCAAATACGCGACTTGTAGGGAAAACAACGAAGTGTAACACTGTAAGCTGCTGTGTAGGTGGCAATACGCGACTTGTAGGGAAAACAACGAAGTGTAACACTGTAAGCTGCTGTGTAGGTGGCAATACGCGACATGTAGGGAAAACAACGAAGTGTAACACTGTAAGCTGATGTGTAAGTGGCAATACGCGACTTGTAGGGAAAACAACGAAGTGTAACACTGTAAGCTGATGTGTAGGTGGCAATACGCGACTTGTAGGGAAAACAACGAATTGTAACACTGTAAGCTGCTGTGTAGGTGGCAATACGCGACTTGTAGGGAAAACAACGAAGTGTAACACTGTAAGCTGATGTGTAAGTGGCAATACGCGACTTGTAGGGAAAACAACGAATTGTAACACTGTAAGCTGCTGTGTAGGTGGCAATACGCGACTTGTAGGGAAAACAACGAAGTGTAACACTGTAAGCTGATGTGTAAGTGGCAATACGCGACTTGTAGGAAAAACAACGAAGTGTAACACTGTAAGCTGATGTGTAGGTGGCAATACGCGACTTGTAGGGAAAACAACGAAGTGTAACACTGTACGCTGATGTGTAGGTGGCAATACGCGACTTGTAGGGAAAACAACGAAGTGTAACACTGTAAGCTGATGTGTAGGTGGCAATACGCGACTTGTAGGGAAAACAACGAAGTGTAACACTGTAAGCTGCTGTGTAGGTGGCAATACGCGACTTGTAGGGAAAACAACGAATTGTAACACTGTAAGCTGCTGTGTAGGTGGCAATACGCGACTTGTAGGGAAAACAACGAAGTGTAACACTGTAAGCTGATGTGTAGGTGGCAATACGCGACTTGTAGGGAAAACAACGAAGTGTAACACTGTAAGCTGATGTGTAGGTGGCAATACGCGACTTGTAGGGAAAACAACGAATTGTAACACTGTAAGCTGATGTGTAGGTGGCAATACGCGACTTGTAGGGAAAACAACGAAGTGTAACACTGTAAGCTGATGTGTAGGTGGCAATACGCGACTTGTAGGGAAAACAACGAAGTGTAACACTGTAAGCTGATGTGTAAGTGGCAATACGCGACTTGTAGGGAAAACAACGAAGTGTAACACTGTAAGCTGATGTGTAGGTGGCAATACGCGACCAAGTGGGATTGGAGTGAGGTTGGCTACCTGGTCTGGTAGAGAGCTTGAGCTGCAGCACTCAGTGTTCTACACAAAGTTGACGTGACATGTTTGCCGACCTGTGCTCCGTTGAGAAAGGAAAATAAGAAGAAGAAGAAGAAGAAGAAGAAGAAGAAGAAGAAGAAGAAGAAGAAGAAGAAGAAGAAGAAGAAGAAGAAGAAGAAGAGGAAGAGGAGGAGGAGGAGGAAGAAGAGGAGGAGGAGATGATGATGATGATGATGTGATGATGATGATGATGATGATGATGATGATGATGATGATGATGATGATGATGATGATGATGATGATGATGATGATGAAGAGGTAATGATGACGATCTTAATAACAAAAGTTTTGTTTATTGCGCACACTCGCTTTGAACTTGATCGTAGTCCACACACACACTACTTCCAGTATTGCTGGACTGAATTTTGCGTGTGGAGTAGCTTTCCTTATTGCCAGTGTCCCTCGCCATCAGGCGAAACCACTCCGACTTCAGAGGTACTTGTAATTTATGTCCCCAAGTCGAGGTCGAGAAGTCACCATTTTAGTCCAACACACAACTTATGGTGATTGCGGTGGTGATGGTAATAATAAGAATGAATGATGATACATAATGTTGATAATGATGACAAGGCTGCTGTTGATAACAATGACGACGATAATAACAATGATGGTTATGACAGATAAACAACAGTTACATTAAGAACAGGTCAGGCTAAAGGGCAATAAAATGACAGCGATTGACGAGCCTCAAGTTGGTAATCGATTCAGACAGGGCCTTAAATGTGATCTGACACTAATTGCAATATCTGAGCCAAGCATGCCAGCGCGTGCCTGAAACCAGCTTACGTCACGTCTGGGATAAACAGCGGCAATAAATTTGTTTAAACTTTGACATTGTTTGATGTCTCTGCATCAGTGGTTCTCAACCTTTTTTGGCCCGTGCCCCCCTTCACCATATTTTCAGAACGTCATTCCCCCCTTCCTATCAAAACTTTGGCCCGTGCCCCCTTCACCGTATTTTCAGAACATCATCCCCCCCCCCTTTTTTTTTCATATTTTCTGTCTAAAAATCCCCCACACCTACACAGTATACGTAAAAATGGAAGGTAAATTTAATAGCATATACTAAAACAAGTATAGACATCCACATAAAACATGATTTGTAGGTCTACTCACTTTATAAAATGAATTTTAGAAAGATGAGACGTACATAACTGTAAAGTATGAAGGGAAAAACAATATCAAGTAATCGGTTCTTGTATTAACGCGATCTTGAAATGGTCTTCACCCCCCCCCCGGAAACCCTAAAATTCCCCTCTGGGGGGGGGAATTCCCCACCGGTTGAGAATCACTGCTCTACATCGACCGCTCCGGCCCTCCTCTGATATTCAATCTCACGCAGTAAACAGCGTATCTACTCTATGTATGGCTATATATTCTTCTGCATGTGCCCGCCTGCTGTTTGCCGTGAAGCGCCACAGAGAGGGAGCAGATGTAATTTTCTGTGTTTCGCTTGTCTTGTTGCTTCTACTAACGTCATATTTAAACTCTTTAATGTCTCTCTTAATTAATCTAGTTATCTCTTTCTCTGTCGTTCTCTCGCTTGCCTCCCAGTATTCACATGTAGAACGTTTTAGCCGTTGTTCGATCCTGTTCAATTCTCACTAAATATCAGAACTATTTAAGTCTTTGACGTTCTATACTGTCAGTAATTTGTGTTTTCCTTACCGCTTGTTCTTAGTTTCTTATTTGTCTCTCTATCTATTCTTGTTTTTCCGGCTGCGTTTCTTATGCATCTCAAGTCACACGATGTGATGATTCTACATCTGTCTGTTTCTAGAACTATCCTGGTAACACAGCGATGGGAAGAATACAGCATCTATCAGTTTCTTTTGTGTATGCATATTGATATTTGGATATTTCAGCATAGGTACTATTTGATAGTTGATGTTGTTTGCTTTCTGTTTCCTCGTTTCTATTTCTTTGTCTAGTCCTCCATCCTCTGTGAAAATATTGCCTAGATATGTGTACTCACTTAGCTTGTAATGATTTCCCAGTTTAATGTGAGCCATGTATTAGCGACTTGAAAGTTCACTGTATGACATCAGACAGACTGAGATGGAAACTAGAAATGTCAACAAAAATCTATATTGTGTACATAAACCTGTATTTCTTTACCTCATATTCAACATTAATAGCCGTCTGCTCTTGGGAGAAAAGAGGGGGGGGGGAAGAGGGGAAGGGGGATTAACTCTCCTTTACCAAACAAATCAGCAAAAGATTATCAGTTATTCGCTTCTTCTTCTGCACTTTATTTCCAATTGTCTCATAAAAACAAGGAAAGCAGACAATTGATTAGAAATGTATGCGAATCTTCTGCGAAAGGAAATGCGACCAGCCCATATGTCGTTAATTCAAAAGTTATTGGGAGGGGGAGGGGGGGGGAGAGAATACGCTTTCGCTTAAAACTTCCCTTGCGCTGATGGCGTGGAAGAGGGTTCAACACATACATCGGGTCATTTGGACGTCAACTTTGACTTCTTGTACAGAAAGCAATAGCAAACTGTAAAATGTTTTGCGTATCCTTTTACAGGACTTAGCTGTCAACAGCAGCATCTTTCAGCTGTCTGTTGATCTCTTGGCAAGATTACGCTCATAGTTTGCCATTGCTTTCTGAGCGGCCGGCTCAGTATCCGCAAGTCACGAGCGGGGGTCGAACCACCTCAGTTCTCGCTCCGCTGCGAGACTCTGCGTGATAAACGGGATTACAGAGAGAAAGTGTTGTAACCCCACAGCCAGAGAGACCGGCAATAGCAAACTACTGAACGTAAAGTCGCATAGAAAGGGAACCTGGGGTTTGGGTTGAGCGCAACGTCCTGCAAGGGATGTGCAACATGTTATTGTAAAGTTCATCTGAAGTCCTATCACTTCTCGGCCCGGTGGCTGCCTCTGCTATGGGACTACCAGTTCCCGTACCTTCCCTGAGTGGACAGCCCTCACACCAGCAGTGTCATCGTTTTAGACTGAATATATGAATAAAATTAGGTGGAACTGCGGTAAAGCTGTGAAAGTGTAAACAATACAAAATGACATATAGTAGTGCAGCTTTACATAACAGAGTTAAGACACATACAGAACGTTGCGGCGATTAGCCTTCATCAGCAAACAAACACAATCACAAACACAACATACAGTCAAGGAGAACTCCTGTGACTACATTAGAAGGTGATGACAGGACGAGAAGAACAAAAGCGTGGAAAATGGAAGCAATGAAAAGAAAATGAGAATTGAAAAAAAATGTTAATTGAAAAGAATGTTAGTTGAAGAAACTGTTTAATTGAAAAAAATGTTAATAGAGAAAAAATCTGCATACTCACCTCACCGTTCGGATCTGTAAAAACTCTCGGGTGTGTTGTTATAATCGGTACTGGGTGTTACGGTTCAGTGAGCACATAGAAAGAAGGGGGCGGGGTAGGAGGCGTGTAAAATTGAAGGTGGTACTAACCAAAACCCCATTATGTTATTATAGGGGCGAGTCTTAAGGTCTGGGTGGACTGATTTGCGTCAACACGTGTACATACGTGGACACACCTCAACAGACAAAATGCTAGTATATGTGGACATGTGCAAAGTATATGCAAGAAGAGGGAGAGAGAGAGAGAGAGCGAGAGAGGGGAGAACGAGAGTGATTGCTTCCATTTTTCTACGCTTTTGTTCTTCTCGTCCTGTCATCACCTTCTAATGTAGTCACAGGAGTTCTCCTTGACTGTATGTTGTGTTTGTGATTGTGTTTGTTTGCTGATGAAGGCGAATCGCCGCAACGTTCTGTATGTGTCTTAACTCTGTTATGTAAAGCTGCACTACTATATGTCATTTTATATTGTTTAGACTGAATATACAATGTTATTGATATCCGTCCGGCATTGTGTGTGGCAAAACAGACATGCTGGTAAACACGTGTTATTTTATTTACGTCCGCGGTTAGCAGTGACGATACCAGGCCTACATACGGGTTTCTGTGTGTCTGTCTGCCTGTGTGTGTGTGTGTGTTGTGTGTGTGTGTGTGTGTGTGTGTGTGTGTGTGTGTGTTTATTTGTATATTTCATGACCTCTTACAGAATGGGAAAGCCGTTGTAAATGTTAGTGACCTGTTGTTGTTGGTGGTGGTGGTGTTTTGTTGTTGTTTTGATGGTTGTTGTGGTGGTAGTGGTGTTTCATTGTGGTCTTGGTGGTTGTGGTGGTGGTGGTGTTTCGTTGCTGTTGTTAATGTTGTTGTTGTTGTTGTTGTTGTTGTTGTTGTATCCGCTCGCTTTAAGTTGTTCACCCGTGTTCAAACTGAAGAATTGACATTGGAAATACATCATTGCCCATAATATCCATGAACTTTCCCAGCGGTGAGTGTAAGACGTGGGTGCTGATGATCTGCTCTCAGGGATTGGTATGACCCACTGGCAGTCTGGCAGGGTGCAAAGTGTGCGGTATTCTGTTAACCTAATCGCAGTGAAGGCCTTGGCCCACCCTGTCTTCGTAGGCCAGACTGGCCTAATTCTCCACCACGTGAAGGTCAGGAACGGCCATGGTCAGCATGAACTCTGACCTGGTCGCACCAAGGCCGCTATATGCACGGTAGTAAGTAGACAAACTGAAAAATAGTTCATGGAAGTGGAAACGTGGGAGAGATGCAAATAATACCATGGGTGGTCAGAAACACTCTTTGGACAATCGTTCCTACTGGCAACTTGCCGTCTGGACAGACGATTGTTACATTGTGGGTTTATAAAAAAAAAAAAAAAATTAATAACTACAACCCATGATGTTAGCAAATTTGACTGATCAGACCAATTCGCACTGTACATGTTCATTCACAATGGATGCATATGAACACATGGACAATCCTTCCAGAAACAAATCAAAACGGTAGTCTGACTAAAGAAATGAAACGTATACCGTGGGGAGTTTCTTAGCATCTCATAACATAGTGACGACTGGTAAATTATATCGAGAAGTAGCTCGTGGAAGACAAAGAGATAAATATCTGGATGGCTTGACCAATCGGCATAATCGATGGAAGAACACAGGTCTGATATAAAGACTGATGAAAGCATGAGATGACGAACCGTGCCCGCCCACGCTTATTGGCATAGCACATGATCAATGGTAATAGCATTCTTAGTGACAAGTATCTTTTACTAAACATGTTTGTTTTTTCACTTTTTCTTACTTGATTATCATCAAGTAGTTTTCAGGTCGCTATTGGCGATGGTACTTCTCCAATCTCGTAGACTGGTTGTCAACGATCCCTAAGACACAGATGTGGATCACATGAAGTACATAAGTATAGGCAAGTATTAGTTAGCTGCATGTCCTATACAGGATGTGGCACTCAACCCCAGAATGTGTCGGCTGTTTGTGATATTTACTAGGCAAGTTTACGTTCAGTAGTTTACCATTACTTTCCGAACGACTGACACTCATACCATTGTATGAAATCAAATGCTAAGCGGTGTGATTTCAAATTGGCTGCAGCTGTGATTCGAAAGCTATACGTGGAATTTTGATTCGTGTTCGTAACCCCTTAACCACAGCGTAGACAAGTATTTGTATGTATGTATTTAATGTGTAAAACATACCTGGCCTCACTAGTAGTAGTAGGCCTCTTTCAGTCCTGAAGGCCTATAGAGTTGTGCCGCTTGGGAGGTGCCTGGCAGCACCGCTGGTGACTGTATAGTCCAATTCGAGAATGACAATCTCTGTCACAGTTTCCGCATCTGTGAGACGAGGCAAGTCCCGCAGTAAGTGACTGCGCTTTGAGTCTGTGCAGCCTATCCTCAGTTTGTTGGATCAGATTGCGCTCAAAGAGCACCAGTCCGTTTTGTACATCTCTTCTCCGGGAGCATCTGTCTGTTGCAACTCTCTCCCACGTGTCTGGATCTATTCCAATGGTTTTCATATCTTGTTTACACACATCCCTATATCGCATTTGGGGTCTTCTGGTTGGCCTCTTTCATGTGGCTAGTTTTCCGTAAAGGACATCTTTGGGAATACGTTCATCCTCCATTCGAGATACGTGGCCCAGCCACCGGAGGCGTCTCTGCTTGAGGAGGGTGTGCACTGTGGTAATATCTGCTCTTTCAAGCACCTGTTTGTTTGTTATGTGGTCTTTCCATGTAATGCCCAGGATACGTCTCAGACATCTCATGTGGAAGGAATTCAACTTCCTTTCCTGTCTTGAGTACAGGGTCCAGGATTCAGACCCATAGAGTAGTGTGCTAACAACACAAGCTTTATATACTTGAGCTTTTGTACGCTCTGTTAGTCTATTATTCTCCCAAACTCTTTTAGCTAGCCTGGAAAATGTTGTGGCTGCCTTTCCAATGCGTCTGTCGATTTCTGTCTCTAATGAAAGATTATCTGATATTGTCGACCCCAAATACACAAAATCGTGGACGACCTTCAATCCGTAATTAGAGATTTTGATTGACGGAGGCGCACCAGCATCTTGTTCCATCACCTGTGTTTTATTTAGGCTAATGGTGAGCCCAAAGTCCTTGCAGGCGGCTGCAAAACGATCTATGAGCCTTTGGAGATCTTCTGCTGTATGAGTAGTCAGTGCTGCATCATCTGCAAAAAGTAGTTCTCTTACGCATCTTGATCTTATTTTGGTCTTTGCCTTGAGTCTTGATGGGTTAAAAAGTTTGCCATCAGATCTTGTGTGGAGGTATATGCCTTCAGTGGCAGTCCCAAATGCTTGCCTTAAGAGAACAGCAAAGAAGATACCAAAGAGTGTAGGAGCAAGCACGCAGCCCTGCTTTACTCCGCTGCTGATGCTGAATGACTGGGATGTTGAGCCATCAAATAAAATGGTCCCCTGCATGTTTTCGTGGAATGATTTCACGAGACTAAGAAGGGTGGGTGGACATCCAACCTTTTCAAGGACCTTAAAAGGGCCGCTTCTGCTCACGGGGTCAAATGCCTTTGTGAGGTCGATGAAGGCAATATATAATGGCTTCCTCTGTTCTCTGCACTTCTCTTGGAGCTGCCGGAGTGAGAAAATCATATCGATGGTGGACCTGTTGGGTCTAAATCCGCACTGCGATTCGGGGTAGATTCTTTCAGCAAGAATGTGTAATGTTTTAAGGATTACTCTGGCAAAAATCTTGCCTGTGATGCTGAGTAGGGAAATGCCGCGATAGTTGTTGCAGTCGCTTCTGTCGCCTTTGTTTTTATAAAGGGTAACGATGTTTGGGTCTTTCATATCTTGTGGTATTGATTTTTCTCTCCAGCAGAGCTGAAATATTGCATACATTTCTGGGATGATTGTTTCTTTGCTACATTTTAAAATTTCAGGTGGATTACTATCTTTTCCAGGTGCCTTGCCGGATTTGAGAAAGTCTAGTGCTTCGCTGATTTCTGTGAGGCAAGGTTCGTTATCCAAGGCATGCATGGCGGACTGTTGATCGATGGCTTCTAGAGCTTCTTCGCTGACAGTGTTATCCACTGAGTATAGCTCTGAGTAGTGTTCTACCCAGCGATCCATTTGTTTCGCTCGATCTTTTATGATTACCCCCTCAGTTGATCGTAAAGGGGCCATCTTATTTTTTGATGGACCGACAGCTTGCTTGATGCCCTCGTACATTCCTCTTATATTTCTAGTGTCTCCACAAGTTTGAATTTGAGCAGAGAGCTGTAGCCAGTACCTGTTCGTACATCTTCTTGCCATCTGTTGTACTCTATTTCTGGCCATTCGCAATGCCTGCAGTGTTTTCTCTGAAGGTGATGTTTTATACATTGAGAATGCATGTCTCTTTATCTCCAGGACTGGGAGCATCTCTTCGGAGTGTGCTTCAAACCAGTAGGTTGACTTAGTTTGCTTCTTGCCAAATGTTGATAGTGCTGTATTGTAGATAGTGTCGCGAAAATGACTCCATCTCACGGTGGAATTTCCGTTTTTGGGGCCAGGCAGAGTATCCGCTGGAGCCTGCATGAATTTGTTGACCTTCTCTTTATTTTGGGTGCCGCTGGTGTCAATGCGTGGTCTTCCTTCTGTTTTGCTTCTGTAGATTCTCTTGGGGTTTATCTTCACCTTGCTGGAGACGAGTGAATGGTCGGTGTCGCAGTCAGCACTATGATAGCTGCGAGTCAGCTGTACATTGCGGAGGTTGCTGCATTTAGTGAGCACCAGATCGAGTTGATGCCAGTTCTTTGATCTGGGGTGCCTCCATGACACCTTGTGTTGAGATTTCGTGTCAAAGAAGGTGTTGGTCACGCACAGATTATGGTGGCTGCAGAATTCCAAGAGACGTTGTCCATTGTCATTGATCTTCCCAACGCCAAACTGTCCTAGACATGAAGGCCAAGATTTGTGGTCGGATTGAAATCCCCCAGGATAAAAAGATGTTGTTTCTCTGGTGTTTCACTGACTTCTTTGCTAAGGTCATCATAGAACTTGTCTTTAGATTCTGGTGCTGCAGTTAGTGTTTGGGTGTAAACGCTTATAATACTAACTGGGTCTGCCTCTGTCTGGAGTTGGAGCTTCAGTATTCTTTCAGTGCATCACTTGGTGGTAGGATGGAATTAAGCAGCTTGTTTCTGATAGCGAAGCCAACTCCATGCTCCCTTGTCTCTCCGCACGGCTTGCCATGCCAGTAGAAAGTGAAATCCCTCTCCTTGATGCTTCCAGATTCTTGGAGTCTGGTCTCTTGCAGGGCGACAATGTCTATCCCCAGTCTTAGTAGTTCGTTGTTTATCACTTCAGTTTGGCTGGCATCCACAATCTCGTTTAGATCGTCTGAGATGCCAGGGGTCATGGTTCTTACGTTCCATGTTCCCAGCCTTAGGGCCGGTTTTTTTTTTTTTTTTTTTTTTTTTTTTTTTTTTTTTTTTTTTTGTTTGTTGCTAGGTGTATAGATTGCGGTCCATGTGTCAGGATTTTCCCCTAAGCTCCACACACCCTCAGGAACAGATGAACCGTGGCGAGACAACACCTTATTGACTGGGGGATGCCCAGCTTAGGCGAGCGGTAGCTGTCTAGTGAGATACGATGATCTCTCCCACCGTCGGAAGTAGCCCCTGGCGCCTTGCTCTACGCCAATCGAGCATTAAGACTTATAACCGGCAAATGCTGCTTCCCGTGTTGTGTCACCGCTTTACGCGGTGCTGAAGTGACCTCTTCAGGGCACAAGCCTGGGCAATGGAAATCGGAGAACCAGCTTGTTGCCCAGTAGCAGGTTCCCCCTCTCCACGTCGCCGATGTTGACCAAGGGAAAGGCAGTAGCCAATGCAACTTGGCATCGGTGCCGTCTCAGGAGTTGCCAGAACTATGTTGTTTACAACATGGAACTGCCTTAGGGACTCCATCTCCGGATTTGTCCTCAGGGTTTACTCCCGAAGCCTTTCCCATATGGGTATATCCGCAAGGCAGCGGAGGTTTGAGAGTTAGAGTTCCCTCTCTTAGAAGAGATACCAACCAAGGCTGACGAGCCTCCTCTGCCCGGGAATCAATAAGGAGGGAAGTCTACCATTCTTCCTTCCTGGCAGTGACCATACTGATAGGATGACCGTAGCCATTGTCTCTACTGAGAGATCCTCTGCCCACCGTCACTGACTTGAAACCATAACCAACAACTATCTGTCGGCTGCTCCCAAGTCCAATCCACCACCTGCTCCCATGGCTTCACGTTACCCTGTTGGGGTGGGGGCTAAACGGGTACTCCACCTTGCCCAAGGGTGTCCCGTAGGCTAGCGGAGGGAAGGAGGCACCTTACTTCTCCTTTGATAGGGTGTACCCGTACCCGGCTACCCCTAGTTCACTATGGCTGAACTAAGTATATGTATACATACATATGTCTCTTCCCCGATGTGTTTCCACCTTGTCGCGGTGGGGGAGCCTGAGTGTCCCACTGACCCCAAGCGCTGTGCCAATAGATATAAACTACATATTGGACAGCTCTTGGGATAGGGACCAGACTAAGAGAGACACAACCTGCTGCTCTGCAGGTAGACTGAGGATAGCAGTCAAAATTTAAACTCAGGCGCACGAATCCACAAACTTGGTCCAGACACTTACACAAAGGCCTCCATCTGAGAGATGTAGCTGAACGCCTCTAAGCTACTACCCTTGGATGAGAGAGCCGGGCCGATACTCACCTACCGAAAAATGGAGGTGAGATACTGAGCACGCTACCTGCCCAGTTAAGATACTTGTCCGAAGGCTCTCAGCTGGGAGATATGAGGAATTCCGGATGAGAGGGCCTGACCGTTTCTCGTTCACTGCTGCACGGAGGTAAGGTGCTGAGCCGGCAGCACATGTAGCCTACCTCGTGAGCTAGTACTAAAAGGTTGAAGAAGTGCCCCAATCGAATGAAATGGTTACGAAAGCTGTCTGTATCTAATTCATAGAGAGTGTAGACAAAGGTGGAAAAACGTCTCATTAACACGAAATGGAAAGCACGACTAGCGAATCCATTGCATAGTCCGAAGTCCGAAGCGAAAGCTTACCTAGTGGATGTCGCCCGCAGACTGACCGTTCCTGGTGTGTGCTTGAGCGACCAGTAGCAAGCGAGATGCCCAACACATGGAAGTGAGCAACTAAAGCAGCCATGAGCAGGACGAGGCAACTCCTCGGGTGAGCCCAGTCTCAGAGAAATATGTGCCGGCTCTGCAATTATGGAAGCCTCCGTGGATAGTGAGGGAATGCCCTTGGTCTGCCCCTGCCTTCCCTTGAGGGTTGACCGTGATGTCGTTGACCGTTCTATCTTGACCAGCTGAGATGTGGGCAACATCACAACAATTAGCCTAACGTGCCTCGAAACCCGAGGAAGGCTAACCTCATTAAAAAAAATGCCAACCGAAGCAGGAAGTGCCGTCCTACGGGTGACGAAATAAAAATTCGCACTAAGCATTTACGTCCGAGTGAAATGTCTCGTCCAAATGTCTCTGGTGCTAGGAACAGCTCTGACTTCCTAGTTTCCGAATGCCGCTCTTGTTCGGAACAGCTATAACTAGATAGTTTCCAAGTGTTCTTCGTGCCTGGAATAGCTCTGACGGGCACAACGACAAGCACATGTCCGAACCGAAAACTCGCTGAGTGGATACCATCTGCAGACCTGTCTGGTTTGTGCGGGAACGGCCCTGGGCGAACGAAATGCCTAATATATTGAAGTGAGGAATTAAAGCAGCCATGAGCAGGACGTGACGATTCCCTCGGTGAGCCCAGCACCAGAGCATTATGTCTCGGCTCTGCAATTATGGAAGCCACCCAGGATGGCGGAAAATGCTATGGACTGTCCCTGCCTTCCTTTGAGGGATGACCGCGAAGTTTTCGACTGTTCCAACTTGACCAACATGGGAGGTGGACGGTACCACGAAAGTGGGAGTCTCCCAGGAATGCTAACCTGATCAAAAATGCACGCTAAAAGTCGGATGTGTTGACCTAAGGGTTTCGACCCAAGGGTGGCTAACGCACACCACAATCACATCTGAAAAAAACACTCCGGATGCACGCAAAGAAGAAGAAGAAGTATGTGTCGCTTGTCGTCTCTGGGGGGACAGTAGAATCAACAAGCGCACTTCAATTTCCCTTTTTCCGCTGTTGGATCTATTGTCAGACTTTTGTCTACATACCCCCGTTCCAATCTTCTATTCACTCTCTCTCTCTCTCTCTCTCTCTCTCTCTCTCTCTCTCTCTCTCTCTCTCTCTCTCTCTCTTCTCACAATGCCATATCCCTCTCCACTTTCCTTCAGAACATACCCACACGACATTGTCCTCCACTAAATACTATCATTATTTATTGAATAAACCAAAAGTGTCATGTGTGTATGGAGTGTAAGTAAAGACGTTGTTGTTGTGTTCTATCCTGTAGGTGAGATAAGAATGTCACTCTTAGATCCACATCATAGTTTTCATCACTCAACGGCACATATAGTCACCACAGCACAGAATTGGGGTACGCTCACCCGGTATACTGTCTCTTGATGAATGATGTTGATGATGTCTTCACAATATCCTTGACAATTTTAGAATTACACAGTTTGTCACCACAGTGTTTTTATTATATATTGTCTCTCCTTGTGGAATATCTGATAACATGAACGATATGATATTTCTAGTAATCTTTATACCTCCGATATCATTGCATGAGTTATGGTCTCTTATGGATGCATAATTACCAAGACTGTCTTTAAAAAATTACTGATTCACAGTGTTTCTTATTCATTACTGTTCTGTTTATCTGATAATAAGTTCTGGTCTTACGGCTTCTTCATTTAAAAAAAAAACAGTTCAGTTGCACCATAGTGAGCTTTCGATCTATGTTTAGCTGCACTTTATTCTGCTGTAAGTTTCTTAACCCGAATGTCTTATAGGTATCCGCTAATTCTAGAACTTGCTGACCTGTATGACTGACATCCGACTTCAATCTGGCCGATTTTTATTACTTTACCAGATTAGAGTCCCTTCCTTCTTTTCAGGGGTGTTGTTATTACTTTGTACATGGGAACCTGTCGAAAAGACAATATCAGGTGCTATCAACCTAACTCAAACTCATTAGCAGTGAGAGTAGGCTTATGGCCGTTTTCATATATATATATATATATATATATATATATATATATATATATATATATATATATATATATATATATATATATTCAGAGAAATGACCTCTGACATAAGACATAGGAGTATACACATACTTAAGACTAGGTAAAGAAGGGAATGTCATAAAAGAGCTCAGAAATCCCAGTAACCATCTATACTAGAATCACTATGTTACTTCTCAGCTAAATTCGGCCGACGCCCATTATTACGGTTTCACACTCAAATACACTATTTTATATTTATACTCTACACCACCACTACCTTATAATTATCCTTGGCTGAATTGGGAGTACTAATTGCACAATAAATACAAAACGTTCATCAGTATTATCCGACTTGAAACGTTGTAGCTCCCTTTTCATAATCCCTTAAGAATAAACCACCACTTCTCGTGGAAACCAAATATCACACTAAATTCCACTAGAATATCCAGCCTATTAATACTCTGTCTCTGTACGACGATATGGGCTTATTCCACCAGTTTCCTCCTTTCCTCCACATCAGTTTTTTTGATCTATACAACAACAACCGATATTCTCTTTTGATGCCCCGTCCTGGCGTGACATCAATGATTCTCCATTCGTCTCCTCCGATCACCCATCGTCGCCTTCGTTACTACAAACGGCTGTGAAACGCCGTGATCGTGATCTCCGTTTTCCCACTTCAAAGGATGTTGAAAATACAATATAGCGATCCATCGGTGTTCAAAGGTTTTTAACTCGCTGTTTTTCCGTGGTCCGTAGACTCCGGTCTCATCTTCACTCGTTCCTATCGTTCAATCAACGCTCTCTCAACAAGCAAAATGCCGCGGCTTAAGATGCCGTACGTTGCTCTAGTAACATATTGGATCGTTGATCTCTAGTATCGTGACAGTATGTATGCCTTTAATGTGTAAAACATACCCGGCCTCACTATGGAAGAGCTAAGCATATGTATGTATGTATTTAATGTGTAAAACATACCTGGTCTCACTATGGCAGAACTAAGGAGTGCGCTGTCAGGCAACTGTTCTATTTCATTCTCTCTCGTTCAAGATTGCAGTGTCTTGAAAGAAATATATTGTCAATCGACAAGTGTCTAACAGCAGCGACTGTTTTCTGCGCATTTACTCTATATAGCAATATATTTTGTTTAGTTGACCCTTAGCATCATATTTTGTTGTTTTAGAACAAGAAGGGAAATGTAGCAAGACTTTGCCTGACTGTGGCAAGTGACGAGTCCAGGTCTCGAATTGGGTTCCCCGACTGTGCTCATGACATTACCAGTGGAGTTAGCTACGTACTTCGCTACTACGCCAGCCACATATTCTCGAATGTAATACAAGTGTCACGAATAATATCTGAACTACCTCTCTCTTTCTCTTCTCTCTCTCTCTCTCTCTCTCTCTCTCTCTCTCTCTCTCTCTATATATATATATATATATATATATATATATATATATATATATATATAGAGAGAGAGAGAGAGAGAGAGAGAGAGAGAGAGAGAGAGAGAGAGAGAGAGTTAAACGAATGTTCCCTTCTATTTATATTTCACATTTTGGTGTCATCCTTTTCTTTGATATCATCATTGTTACTGTTTTCTCGATATTCAAGAAGAGTCCTTTGTTTACACTCGCTGTTACTACAATATGCAACAATATTTCTAGATATGTAGCATTATCCACAACCAATACTGTATCATCTGCATATCGTATATTGTTTATATTATAACCTCTGATTAGTATTCCTGGCATCTCTTTGATCTCTCTCATTATTACTTCGCTATAGAGGGATAAGAAATCCGGTGACAAGACACACCCCTGTTGAACTCCTAGCTTTATTTGTTCATAATTGCCCTCTTTCTTTCCAATTTTAATTGCTGCATCTTGGTTCCAGTAAATATTCTTTATTATTCTGAGATCCTTCCTATCAATGTTAACATCTTCCAACAGTTTAATCGATTCATTAATTTTTACTTTACCAATGCCTTAGTATAATCTATGAAGCACAAATATGTCTTTCTGTTACTCTATTGATCTTTCTATTAGTGTTCCTAACGTATATATCGCATTGTTTGTACCCTTTCCTTCCACAAAACCATACTGTTCTTCACCAATTTCCATTTTTATTTTCTTCCTTGTTCTTCTCATTATAATTCTGAGTAGAAGCTTAGTGACATGGTTTATGAGGTTAACTACGAAAATCCTCGCATTCAATTGCTCCTGGTCTATTTAGTATATCTATATGCACAGTAAGAAAGCAAAGGACACTTGTGCCCGCTTTAAGGCATACTGAGCATATGATGTTAGACCCATACGTTTAGAGCCCAATCAGCACCCGGTGGGGGATGTGGTCAGTGTCGTGCCGGCCGCCTTTACTTCCCAAGACAGATCCTGGTACTTATGTTAGGCCGGGTCGACCTCGGAGCTCAGGTCAGATTTAAATCATTCAAATCCGCCCCCCGGTTCGGATTGTCTCATGATCATGGAGCTGACAGGCAAGCTTCTAGCCATATCACTACCGTGGCTTCTTAATATTGAATCAATCTTGAACGATCTAATATAAAATATTACATAACCTAATCCACACGCAAAATTCAGTCCATCACTACTATAAATAGAGTGTATTGACGACGCTAGAGTTCAAAGCGAGCGAGCACCCAAAAAAAAAAAATATTACATCAAACCCTCCACACTCGTGGAGTAGGCCCTACCAGTGTTTATTTTATGAATAAATTATGTCTTCTTACCGTGGGCTAATCAACTAACTTAAAACATCGCTTAAAAGTCGACAGGGTCGACTTCATTACTCATGGGTTTTATCCCATATGGCTCAGTCTCTTTCCGCAGCGCGGAAAGCACCGCACAAAGTACGAACTTCGTAGCTCCAGCGACGACCCTCAGGAGTCTCCGAAAAAATGCACTCGTGAACCGAAGGATCAACTAACTGTCTAACTTCAATACAGGCGATATTTAACCACACACGTATCAAGTTCATAACAAGGAAACAGATGAGTAACTGTTATATATACATTTTCATGTAGAGTTTTTCATGTATAGTCCTCTCAAAAATGATTGCCACCTTATAAAATCCATAACTCAGTAACATACTGAGGGAAAATTGTGAGATTTAGCATAACCTTATCATTATGTACACCCAACAAAAACATTTTTGTTCTGGATATTGTACAGCAGATCTCAATGTTTGTTTATATTTGATATGTAATTTAGGGGTCAGAGATGAAGTGCATATTATGAAACGCATTACATCTTCCCATGGAAACAGTGTTTAATCATGAACGTGGTGCACGGAAATTTCCTTATGATAAGCAGGTCACATGGTGCCTTGCGTCGTTCCCCGAATTGACGTGCATTACTGTAAAACAAGTTTCTTAGCTTGAATTCAATACGTTTTCGCCTAAACATCGAAGAAATGTCGTCGTTTTCCATTATTTCAGTTGCCTTTGGGCATATCGAAGACATATTCCTTGGGTGGGAGTAAATATAAGACGGCATTAAAATGTTCACAGCGATGCAACAGATACTTTTCAAAACAGTTTAACGTGAATGCAAACAAACATTTGTGAACGAACTATAATTGTATCGGTGGGTGTTTGTAGTTCGTGTGCTGACGTCCATTTTGTCACTTATCATTGTCATCCACTAAAGTTTATCGATTCTACTTCTCGTTATTTGGTCACTCCTTCATTGTAACTTTCTATCGTCAACTGTATGCTCTTCGAGTGTTCTCCGTGAACAGTACATTAAGCATGACCGCTTTTGTGGCCCTCTCAACCCCCATTCCAGACAGTCCCATATCTCACAACTCACTGAAAGGACATAAATGCAGACCGCGACAGATGTTGATATCATCAGAAATCAATTGATCTTGCAAAAATGTCATAGCCCTGTCTGAGGATTTTAACCCAGTATTTCTGAGCCAGATGCAGCCACCATAACTTCTCAGTCAAACCGTCTCCCGGATTATTTAATTTCATTGTTACTATACTCGCATTCACCGAGCGCTAAGGTGCGTAGTGGATTAGAGATTTTATTTTTTTAGATGTGCGCCTTTGACTCAGTTAAACACTGTGCGAATCACGATGTGGTTTTTGCAAATTGAAATCCTCGGTAAGGTATATTTCCACCCGCATCTATTAAAGGATTGGGGGGAGAGGGGGGGGGGGAGTCGCTCCGTGGCGAAGGGTTTACGGACGTAGTTCGTAATCGCACATAACCGCGTTCGCAACACAGCTGCGGGCGATTTGGCAGCAGACCGCCTTGCGTTGGTTCTTTTTACGAAATGGTATAGGTGCCCGTAATTCAGAAAACAATGACAAACTACTGAACGTAAACTTGCCAAGAGATCACAACAGAAAAATTGCTTGTGTTGACTGTGGCGTCCTATGAAATGATGTGCAATTAACTTTTAACTATTCAAGGGGATATAGAATATACATCTTGTCTTCTGAGTTAAGGGGGAAAGGCTCATACCTCCGCAGTTACCTATGTAAAAATGCCATTGCCATTTGGAAATCGATACAGTAGGCTTACTTCAACGCTGCCCAGATAAAAACTGAAGCTTCTTAATCAACTCACGAAAACGGATACGACTAGTTTCCATTTTCATGAGTTGATTAAGAAGTTTTAGTTTTTAAGTGAGTTGATTAAGAAGTCTTAAGAAACGAGTAGGTTTGGTTCTAATATGCAGTAAGTTTAATCCTCTCTGGTGCTGCAGAGTTTGTGGAAACCTCCTAGGGCAGTGGTTCTCAACCTTTGTTGGCCCGTGCCCCCCTGCACCATATTTTTAGGACGTCATTTCCCCCCCCCCCTACCATATGTTTAGAACGTCATTCCTCCCCCCCCCCTTTCGTATTTCCTCCCTAAAAATTCCCCCCTGCCCCTACACAGTAAACGTAATAATTGAAGCTAAATTTAATAGCACATACAAGTCTAAACATCTACATACAACGTGATTTGCGGATCTACTTACGTTATAAAATGAATTTCAGAAGGGTGATACATACAGAACCATAAAGTATGAATGGAAAAACAATATCAAGTAATCGGTTCTTGTATTAACGCGATCTTGAAATAATCTTCATCCCCCCCCCCCCTGGAAACCCCAAAATTTCCCCCTGGGGGGGAGGGGGGAAATTCCCCACCGGTTGAGAACCACTGTCCTAGGGTAATTTACCGGAATTAACTGGATCTCTGCTAACGTTATTTGGTGTATTGGAATTAACTGGATCTCTGCTAATTGTATTCCAGTTATGGGAATTAACTGGACCTCTGCTACTGTTATGAGAGGGCACTGGAATTAACTGGATCTCTGGTAATATTATTTGAGTGTACTGGAATTAACTGGACCTCTGCTATTGTTACTCGAGTGCATGGGAATTAACTGGGCCTCTGCTATTGTTACTCGAGTGCATTGGAATTAACTGGATCTCTGCTATTGTTACTCGAGTGCATGGGAATTAACTGGACCTCTGCTATTGTTACTCGAGTGCATGGGAATTAACTGGACCTCTGCTATTGTTACTCGAGTGCATGGGAATTAACTGGACCTCTGCTATTGTTACTCGAGTGCATGGGAATTAACTGGACCTCTGCTATTGTTACTCGAGTGCATGGGAATTAACTGGATCTCTGCTATTGTTACTCGAGTGCATGAGAATTAACTGGATCTCTGCTAAAGTTGTCGGATCTGTGGAATTGGGGTGGATGACACATAGTTTCACAATTCTCCAGCACACCGAGTTTGAGAGTTCGAAATCAGTTTCGTGCTTTTTGGAAGCAGTTCGCTTTGCGTTGATTTTGATGCTAAGAGGCTTCGGCCGTTCAGAAAGCAATGGCAAACTTATGAACGTAACATTGCTTAATAAAGCACACACAGCCAATAAATGATGGGGTTTGTTGCAACGTCATGTACAGGACATGCAACTAACTGCTAAAGTTATTCGTGTGCGCGGGAATTATCTGGATCACTGTTGTTCTTGTTTTTCTTGTCATTCTTCTTCTATTCTTTCTCCTTTTCTTCTTCTTCTTCTTCTTCTTCTTCTTCTTCTTCTTCTTCTTCTTCTTCTTCTTCTTCTTCTTCTTCTTCTTCTTCATCGTCGCCGTCGTCGTCGTCATCGTCGTCTCGTCGTCGCCTTGTCACTGCTGACCCGTTATCATCGTTGTTGTTTTTGTCTCCGTTGTCGTTCTCTATTTCAGTTATCTGTACTGAAGCAGACATTGTCAAACAAAATTTCTCTGATCACGGCTGTCTACTTATGTTTAAATGATGCTGTTGCTGTTTTAATGGTTATAAGATTCCTTGCCGTTTAAACTTCTCTTTGTGTAAACATGCCCAAACAGTTGGAAATCGATACAGTAGGCCGATCTTAACGCTGCCCAGGTAAAATCTAAAACTGAGTACACTAATCTATATTTAAAGTCATTTCCCTAATGAAACCCACTGACACACGCTACCAGGGAGCGGAAAACAGGATCTCTGCTAGCTAAGGACGTGTGCTCCAGTTGTGTAACTGCCACAGCCGTCAGGATTCAAGCCGCAAAGTGACAATCCAATAACCAGGAAGGAAATATATCAACTTCACAACAACTATAACTTTATTGTTGACCAGCAGTTATAGGCTATGCGTCGGCACGGAAATCAAATTAAGGCTTGTGCGATGGAAGGATTAAAATTAAGTTGGTTGAATGTTCTTTACAGGACGTAGCTATCAACCCCAAGATGTTTCGGCTGTTCTTGATTTTCTATTAAATTTTACCGTCAGTAGTTTGCTATAGTTTTCTGAACTGTGGACGCTCAAACCATTATGAAAATCAAAGCAATGCGGTCTGTTTCTAGTAGGATATCTGTATTATCTTGTTAGGATTGTTGGGGTCGCGAGATTTGGACAGTTCTCACATTGGACAAGAACTGTGTGCTACCTGTTTCCTTTGGTCCCTGGCTGTAACACGTTTTGATGAAGATGCGTGGTAGGTAAATTGCTACGAGTGAGTTTATGTTTGAGTCACTAAAATAAAAAGTTACATTAACAATTATACCGAAACGGAATAAAGTTAAAGTTACAACTGTGTGGGTTAAAGTTAATTAACATTGGTTACTTGTCTTTTTCAGGACGTCGCATTTATTCCAGTATTTGTTAGCTGTTTGTCATTTACTAGGAAACTTTACGTTCAGTAACTTCGCTAGTGCGCTGTGAATGGCCGACGTTCAAACCATTTAAATCAACGCAAAATGATCTGTTTCCACATGAATAGCGGGTGATTTAGAACTCTCGAGAATTTTGAAACTGCGTTCGCTAACTTTAAGCTACTAAAGTTAATTTCTGCTTATAACCCATGCCGTGTGGCGTTAGTGATCATGTCTGTCCACAGCTTTCCATATCGTGTGCAGCCAGTCGTTTTATAGTCCATGCCGAGTGGCGTTGTTGATCATGTCTGTCCACAGCCTTCTATCTCTCATGCTGCCAATCATTGTCAATAATAAACACACAAGCACATCGGACTGTAATGCTGTTTCCAGTATATTCACGATCATTTCAGGTGGTTGATAGACTTGGCTAATGAAGACACAATTTTTTAGGGATGCCTTGTAGGCCAGGCGTTGAAGTATATTTGTTCCTGCAGCGAGACGCTGTTGTCATCTAGAGGTGACAGGTTCGAATCAGTAACTATACCTTTCAATTGTTATGTTATATAGTGATATCCTCTTGTCTCTACTCATTTCTTCTTCTTCTATGAGCGTCAAACAATACTTGTGTGTTTATTTATGAACCGTCTTAGTGGTCTCAAAGGGCTCCCAAATTGTCATGTTCTCGCATGGTCTATTATTAAGTCAACTATCTGAGAGAAAACAGCAGTCATAGCATTTGGTGTGGTACTGACCATACCACTTTTCGAGTGCCCATTGGTCTTTGAAGATACAGGGTTTGCTCGAAATGCTCAAAACATGCTCAAAGCGTGTAACAGGGACAATTGTATATTGTATAATCTGCGTGTGAGGTAAGAAGTTTTAGCCCGTCAAATATTTTAGTCCTTGGTGTAATAAGGTGAGGTATTCAGTTCACGTACTTGTATTTTATAAATGGGTAATTTTATATTACAGAATCTGCATGTGAGGTAAGAAGTTTTAGCCCGTCAAATATTTGAGTCCGTGGTGTAATGAGATGAGATATTTAGTTCCCTTACTTGTGTTTTACAAAGGGGTAATTTTATACTACAGGATCTGCATGTGAGGTAAGCAGTTTTAGCCCGTCAAATATTCTAGTCCTTATTGTAATGAGGTGATCAGTTCCCGTACTCTCAGCCAAGCTTTATACAATTTCTCCAAACCTGTCCAGTAGAGACAATGTGTAAGGCTGGACCGATATCAGGGCTGCCGTTTGCTTGATGAATCCTCTGGAAGACTTGAATTTTAAATCCTAAGTTTTAACTCTTAAGTTTTAACTCTAAAGTTATGTCCAATGACGCTCAGTTCTGAAAAAAAAAGTTCACATCTATAAGACTATGGACCGCTGAGTGAACTAAAAAAAGACAGTTAAATTAATACAAGAGACAACAC
Source organism: Cepaea hortensis (assembly GCA_963921405.1). Classification (NCBI taxonomy): domain Eukaryota; kingdom Metazoa; phylum Mollusca; class Gastropoda; order Stylommatophora; family Helicidae; genus Cepaea; species Cepaea hortensis. The sequence continues at coordinate 128,874,308 of OY992880.1, read as the reverse complement.
TGCAGTTACATACATATAAGAAGAGTGAGGCTTGTGTAGAAAACTGTTCTCTCCACCCGTTAACCAAGTGTCATCTCCATATGACCTGTTGCTGAGCCTTTCTTCTCCTCTCCATGTTCAGAAAAGAGTGGGGTGTGCAAGAACCATACTGGAACTTCTTGTCTACTGAGAGACATATTCGGAGAAATAAAATCCAGTAACAGGTGGGAATCGAACTCTCACCTCTGTCTTGTTAAGAAAGCGATCTAACAACTAATCGCTACCGCTATCTGCGAGAAAAGTATTTCAATAACTGTCTGGGACTGGCCGAGTTAAGCCAGCCAGATAATTTACTGCCTGCCTGGGATATTAAACGCTTCTTAAAAAACGAAACCAGATGACAGTTTTATTTGGGTCACGGGTTCGGCAGAACACAGTAACAAAACCCAAACTTAGCGCTGCACGAAGGCCGGGGGAGTTTGCCTTATAATGCCTGTGGTGTGGCCGTATACACCGAGAGGTCTCGCTTCTCTAACCGAAGCTATCAGGAGGCTGGTATCTCGCTTCAACGGTTACCCTACTACGTGCTGCATGCTAGTTTCAGACGCGGTGAGACCTGGACAACGGGTTTACTGTTGTTGTGTGTGTTCAGACAGACGGCTGGAGTATTTGTGTTCAGTGGGCTGTTTTTATGATTCTCGGTATGCATGCCTCATGGGTAAGTTCCATTTATTTCCTGTACTTAAAGTTTATCAACAAACACTCCGTACTCTTAGCACTGTTGATATGTCAGTGTTGTCATTCTATTGCAATCTATCTATTCAACATGTCTACTACTACTACTACTACTACTACTACTACTACTACTACTACTACTACTACTACTACTACTACTACTGATGCTGCTGCTATTACAACAACTACTACTACTACTACTACTACTACTACTACTACTACTACTACTACTACTACTACTATCAATAATACAACTACTACTACTACTGCTACTACTACTACTACTACTACTACTACTACTACTACTACTACTACTACTACTACTACTTCTACTACTACTACTACTGCAATGCTACGGCTACATCTACTTTTTTCCCCGTTCGCATATCCTTTACAGGACATCGCTGTCAACATCAGCATCTTTCAGCTGATTGTTGATTTCTTGGCAAGATTACGCTCAGTAGTTTGCCATTGCTTTCTGAGCGACCGGCTCACATACCCCGTAAGTTACCGACGCGGACGGAGAGAACCGCTATCAATTCCCGCTCACGTCACTTTACTCACGAGAGTATACGGGATTACGGAGAAAGACGTTAAACACGTTGGCCAGG